>JAMWEH010000388.1:0-21311 GCA_024721245.1 Mitragyna speciosa | reverse complement strand
TTATTTCTAAATACTATTCCCAAAATAATGCATTCTTACAATTTGAGGGCCGCAACAGCGATTCTCAATTGTCCTATGGACCAAAGAAATAAAATGAATAAAAAGAAGCACATTCCAATTTATGTCCCACCTACCCTAACGTACCGTCTGAACATTCTTCCCCAATTGTCTTTGAGTGTACAAGAAAAATTCCTTCCATAACCACCGCCACCCTCACCACTAATAACAGCCCCCTTCCACTACCAGAACCTCAGTCAACCCCACCACCTTAATCTTAGCTAATCTTAAGCCCAGATCTGACTACCCCAACCTCTCACTCGTCTCAACATCGTGGCACTCTACCATAACCTCCTCTGCCGTTTTCACCACCGATCCTTCCTCCCCACGACCCAAACTTCCCTCTACCTCAACCTCTGCATCAACTCATACTCTTTCTCCTCAAATCACCCAAAAACAAAGCTGATGATGAGGTTGTGGACTGGCTCAAGAGTGATGCAAATGGCAGCAATGGTTTTGCAGGAAGAAAGAATTGGGGAACGGTAAAATGAACGGCAATAGAGTTGGGAAATGGGTTTTGGGTTGTGTTAGTTTTTTTATTTTTATTTTTTGGTTCATTTTGGAAAATTTTAAAAAACCCTCGGTTCACGGTTTGTGTAATTTTTTACTGTCCACACAATTAGATCGGTTCATAACGGTTTTTTAGCATTTACTGGCTTTTGTGCAGAATTGGATTGGTGGCACGGTTGGTTCGCAGTCGAATTGTTCGAAATCGATCGATCTGGTCTAATTCTGAAAACACTAGTGGGAAGGATGGAGTAGCTAATAGTTGCACTGTGTGCGTCATGTGACATGTTATGTGGTACATAGAATCACTCACATATTACTAAATAACAAAAAATGTAGTTTATTATTTTCACGTGACGATTATTAATTTTGGTGTATCTGGTAGGTGATAAATTATTAATTTTAATACATGATAAAGTAGTTTATATGATGTAGTTTATTTAATAGTCTTCTAGGAAGGAAGTGGTAATTCAGTACTGTTGGAAGAGTTCGTTGGAGATGGGACCTTGTCTTTCCTCAAGAGATAAGATAACATAATTAAAACCCGTTATCTAATCAAATTTTTTTGGCTATGAACATTTAGTATAACAGCTGCTTAAGTCTCGAAATGGAATTACTCACTTCTTTTAGTATACAGCGCAAATGCTTAAAGTTTTCAACTTCCAACTAATCTTTCATTTAACGAAAAACATAACCCATATCAGAAATCATCTTTGTAACTGAGAAATCATGTACTCAGAAATCATCTCAAACTCTGACCTGGACATTCTTGAATCCGTACACCAGCAACTTCTCAATGATTCTCTATTTTTAGATATTTTTCCAGAAATAAATTTTTTGGAGGCATCAATTGATGAAAATGATTAAAATAGTGGAGAATCAATGCCAAACATGGATGATTGTTTAAGAACCATCGTCGATAACTTAGTCAATAAGGAGGAAGAGGGCGTAAAGGAATTAGTAGTGGCGTGTGGAGCGCACGCTCCAACGGCGTGGGCGAGGTACCGAGGTGTGAGGCGTAGGCCGTGGGGAAAGTTTGCGGCAGAGATAAGGGAACCGAAAAGGAAAGGATCGAGAATTTGGCTCGTGACGAGACACCAGAAGATGCAGCATTGGCTTATGATCGAGCTACTTTTGAAATGAGTGATGCCCGGTCTTTGCTTAATTTTCCTCACTTGATTGGCTCTAACTTGTCGGCTCCGCCGGAGAAGGTCAGCCCAAGGAGGCGTTCATCGGAGCCCTCTACTTCTTCCTCACCAAAAAAGAGGAAACTAGCCACTGACTCCATATATTTAGCATAGGAAAATCCATTCTATTCCAATATCCATAAGGGCACATTATAGAAGGAGAAGTGCTAAATCAATGTTTGTAATTGTGTATATCTCTTTTTTTTTTTTTTTTAAACTACTAGAAGCCTCAGTGGTAGATATGGAATTTGAGAGTAAAAGAACTAGATTTACATATATAGATACATGCATGTAAGGCTATACATGATATAATGTTTCCCATGGGGAATTCAATTTGAATTAAACCATATATGAGTTTTTCAATAAGATTGAAAAGTTAAACTGCAAATCTTGAATATTCGCTGCCCCTCACAAGTCACAACTGCTGTCGTTATTCTCATTTTAAACAAGTGCTTGTCTCCGTCCATCTAGAATCATGCATCAGGTTCTCCGGAACAATATATATGTTCTTCAAGATCATGCCTAACCTCATGCAGAAGAGGTAATCCATGCATAATCAATGGCAGATTCATTCGAGCGAGCTTCTCTTTAACTATCATGACAACAAAATTAATCTTGAAGCAACCTAATATAGAATTATTCAGGATTTAGTTATGGCATTTTAAAAGAATGAGATAAAATAGCAGATGGATTAAGGACGACTCAATTGCACGATTCATCAATATTATGTGTAAACGACGCTCACTTTTTTCTATGGGGAAATAAAATATTTACACAAGAAAAATGTCAACTATTTAAGCAATTAGTGAGATAATAACTGTATTATGACTCTAAATTATTTATATTGGTTAAAACTTCCATTATTTGGAAACTAATCTTGATGAATGCTCTGTAAATAGTACCCTTGAACATGGGTTAGAGAAGTAAAAAAAAAAAAAAAAAACAATTTGGAATTCAACTCGACGGCGTAGACTGTGCTTATTTTTCCTTTTGTTCAGACTCCTCTTCAACAATTCAATAAAGAATCAAGAAATGCCTACAGCCCCTTTCGTTTGCAACGTTTCTTTTGCATGGAATCTTGTTAGATGAGTTTATTATGTATATTAAGCGTGTGACCATTTATTTCCTGTCGGTATGCACAATAATTTATTTTTTCACCCATATTTTATTTTCTGAATGACGCGGCGCCACACGCGGGAGACAAAAAGAAGAAGATATAAGCTGTAATAAGTTTACCAATATTGTCTAATAGAATATTTCTTTTTATTAAATGAGACATGAGATAAGGAGAACCTCTGAAAACGGGAAAAAATGTGCCAAAAAAAAAAGAATCTTCCAACAGTGTGACCCAGAATTTTCGTAGAAAATAGCTCTGTATATGAAATATATCAAATAAATACTGTACAGCATATTAACATACAATTCTGAGCGGATTATAGGTTACTATTTTATAATTGGCCTGCTTTAGGAACTCTGAATAGTTGTTTGAACAAGTTTCATTTATGTATTATCAGTGCCAATATTGGCATGTTAGAATTGATGAAAGAAATAACTGGTTAGGCTTTTATTGTAGGTATGATTTTTTTTTTCAAAAAAGAATTGAGAAATACTCATGTTAACCATTCAAGATGATAAAATTAGTAATATTAGTCGTGAACGGATTGAACAATATAATAGAGAAGTAAAGACTGTAAATACTAGTACTGCACTTCAAGTAGGTGATGACATTTGCTCGTATTCATGGTCTTGAAGAAGTTATGGCTGGCGAACTTGTTGAATTTGAAGAGGAAACAATAGGCCTCGCTCTGAGTTTGAAATCAAATAATGTTGGTGTTGTATTAATGGGTGATGGTTTAATGATTACAAGAAGGAAGTTCTATAAAAGCAACAGAAGAATTGCTCAAATACTAGTGAGTGAGGCCACACGCCCTGGCTAAATTTTTTTATGATAGAGGTGAAATTTTAACTTTTGAATTTCGATTAATTGAATCTCTTGCTCCGAGTATTATTCAACAGCTAATAAAATTGTTATATCGTGTTGGATATTTGTCCTTTGCGTAAAGGAAGAAAAAAAGATGATATGTGAAAAATAGGGGATTTATGAAGTGAAACTGAAATTTATTTAAGCTTTAAAAATACTTGATATCTATTTCATAAATTTTTGGTATGCTTAGGTGGAATATCTAAGTGGAGTATTTAAATGAGACGATCGTCAAAATTACTTTTGACAGACTGACACCAACTGAGAGTTCAATTTTTCATGTTGCTTATTCAACATTATTGGCCTTGCGCTCAAACATTGACCTACCAAATATGTATTTTGCTTTGTGTATGCCGATGCAGGTCAAGTACAATGCATGAATATTAATTGTTTGTTGTGTTAATTATTTTTCCATCAATTTCATTTTTGAGGTTCAATCATTTAGTTCGCAAAAGTTGAAGAATTAAGGATATATTTAATTGAAATTCCTTAATCGCTATCACCATAGTTTTCATTAATCCTACTATAAGTATGGATTTTGATGATTTTTCCTAACATGTTTGATTTAATAGTGGAATGGATATCATTTCCCCTAAAAGCGTTAATAAGTTTGATAGAGTAGTATTTTGGATAGAAACCTCAATTAATCACTTTCATTCCGATTGAATGATTGTAATAGTTATTTTTTAAATATCAACAATGAGTGTCATTACTTCATACACCCATTTCCTTCCTTGATTCCCTTAAATCAAACAGCCCTAAAGTAATATCTAGTATAAAGTGACCAGAGAAGTTAGAGAGAACTAACAAGTAAAACGTAGTATTTCAAATCTTACGGCACTCCACAATTTTGTATGCGTTTTGCGAGATTATGATGTTCGTTTTTGTTAGGGAATCAAGTATAAAGTCGGACAGTGCCCCCACCTTGTCTGCGATTTATTCTTGTCATAATCGTCATGGACTTCATTCCAATTCAGCATACTTTTCAGGAATTTTGTTACTGAACGTTTTAGGAGTGCGAGTTTTACTGTACAATTTTTTTGATATTTAATATAAAACTCTATCATATTACCGTAAAATTATACAAAATTATGTCGTACTGTTTAGTGATATGACGTAAATTCGTATTAGACATAGTTAAAAAAAAAAAAATTGAGTGAAGGATCTGATTCGATTTTACTCAAGACACAAAAAGGGTAAAAAAGTGGTTCACTGCACTGCAAAATAATAAGGTCATATATACATGTGATTAATTTAGCCATGGCCAGTCAGCTTGCTAGATGTGCCCAAAAATGTACTAGAATATGGACAATACCAATCTGGAAGACTAAAGAGTTACAATACACATAATTTAATAAAAAATAAATAAAATATATTAACTTAATTATCGTAATAATAGTTAAATTAACAGGTCATTCCACCAACTTGGATGACTTTTATATTCCCATTGCCCATGTGTATATATAGTCATCAGTTTCTTCAATATTCGCAATCAATCAAGAAAAATCAAACGCCGCAAAAGCCCGCAAAATATCTAATTCAGAAATGTGTGAAGAAACCATTTCGGATTCTGATCTAGCCCTCCTAGCATCCATAGAACACCATCTCCTCAGTGATACTGATTTCCCAGAAATTTTTCCAGAAATAAGTTCATTTAATTATGCACAGAATTTTAACCCCATCCCAAGTTTAGGGAGCCCTCAAGATTCGGGAGAAATAATGTTAAACAATACTAATGCAAATCATACATCGTCAGAAGAAGTTGCATTCAAATTTGCACCGGATCAACAGGAGACAGAACAAAAGTTGTTTGCAGCACAATCTGCCATGCCTGCAGTATTAAATGCGTCCGTGGATTGGAGACGGTACCGTGGTGTTAGAAGGCGGCCGTGGGGGAAGTTTGCAGCGGAAATAAGGGACCCCAACAAGAAAGGATCAAGAATTTGGCTCGGGACATATGAGACACCAGAGGATGCAGCATTGGCTTATGACCAAGCTGCTTTCAAAATGCGTGGTGCACGAGCTATGGTTAATTTTCCACACCTAATTGGTTCCGGTGGAGGGAAGCCGGTGAGAGTGAATCCAAGAAAACGTGTGTCAGAGCCTTCACTTCCATCTTCATCAACAACTCAAAAGAAGAGGAATATTGAGACCTATAATTTATGTCTTGATGATTAGACGTCCCTTTTGGTTGTTAAATATGTATTATGTAATCAATTAGTATATAACCGAGTTTCAAATTTTGCACTCTTTGCTTGTGCTGGATTTGGGGCTGAAACTTTTGCCTTTTTAGGCCTTCATTGTGTCCCAAATCCCAACGGTTCATAGCAAAAAATGTGGTCATATTTTCACAACAAAGTATTGATATGATCACAGTGTGTACATGTTTAAAATCTACTTTGGGATGTTTATGTGTAATGTTTAAAGTGTGAATGAGCTATTGAAAATATTTCTACTAAAATGTGATTGCATTTCTTGGAACAATTTTGGGGCCAAGGCAATCTATTATATGCTAGTATGGTGGATGCCGGGCAGCAAAATTGTGAGAGGATCATTAAGCGCTCATGGACTATCATACTTCTCGGACGTACATAAAAGCAATTTCTACTTGGTGAAGTTGTAATTTAATCATAGAAAAATAGAGACAAATAAAAGTCGGCTATATAAAATTTACTTACTCGAATATCTTTTCTATTTTCCCCATTTTCAGTACTGTACTTCTTTAAAATTTCCACATTCAAATTTTGTTGTTAGAACATTGCCCATTTAATTTATGGTTATTAGTATTTGCTTGAGTTCACTTTACTAGACACTTTTTGACACAAAATTATTTCATTAATAAGATGCTTATTTCATTGTTTTCTGCACACAAATAAAACTACAAATTTTTACATAAAAATCAAGAAAAACAATATTATATATAGAAACATAGTCAAGGAAAGAATTAATCATATATTAAAAGCTTATCTTATAAAAGCATTCCTCGAGCTACAAAAATTTGATATTTGAGATTGACAAAAGAAACGACAAAAATACAAAAATAACACCGTAGCACTTTTTTAAGATGTGAGAAAAAAAGGTTATTAGAAATATAAAAAATGGTTTGAAAAATGTGTTTGGATAATATTTCAGAGTAATTTTCTAAAAAAAAAAAAAAATTTCCCTAGTGGACCCGTTGTAATCTGAGGTGTGCACAATCTTAAAAGTATTAGTAAAGATTAACTGCCCATTTATCTTAAATTGACAATCAGAACAACAAAACTAACTGATTATTAGCTATACATGGATATCGTATTTCAAATAGTTATTAAAAATTGGAATCTCTTATATATCAATATTGTACTAAATTAGTAAATTTCTCTTTATGCAATATTGAATTTGGATCCGAAATGATCAAAAGTAACTGGCATATTCTCAATAAGTAAAATTGTGCACCATGAAAATGAGTACTCAAAGAAAAGACTTGTTTTTAACAACCGTAAAAAATAACAACATGTGATAATTAAAATTTTTGGTCCCTAATATTAAACCATTTATTCTTTTAATTTTTCGGAAGAGAAAAGATTAATCCTTTGGTTTTCACGCTAGATCAATCCAATGATGTTTCATGAACATTAACTAATTACTCATAACACAGCACTATTAAAATGCATCTAGACATCAAGCATTAAAACAAAAGCTACAGTACATATTATGCTGAGCAGTTATTATTTTTTCAATTGTAATTGTGTGGAGGAAGATGGATTAATCCATGTCAGAACAAGTTTTATTACTAGAAAAACTATTGAGTCAACGTCCACATATAATTTGATGTTAAAACCCACAAAAAATCTTAGCTCAGATTTCTGAAAATATGATGTTCGAAGCAACCAACATGGATTCAGACCTAGCCCTCCTAGCATTCATAGAAAACCATCTTCTATCTGATTCTGACTTCTCTGATAGTTTTTCAGAAGTGGATTCTTATACTTCACAGATATACAACAATCCAAGCCCATGTCTTAGCAGCTCAGATTTGATAGAAAGTTGGGGAGAAATAATGTCAAGTGCATATACCACAAGCACGAGTGACTCTTCAGAGAAAGAATGCAAGGTTGATCAGCATGAGGAGGTCAACCAAGAATTGGTGGTAGCGCGTGGAAGACAATCGCCAACGGAGTGGGCGCGGTATAAAGGCGTTAGGTGGAGGCCATGGGGGAAGTCCGCGGCGGAGAGAGGGGATCCCAAGAAGAGAGGATCGAGAATTTGGCTGGGGACATATGAGACACCAAAGGATGCTGCATTGGCTTATGACCAAGCAGCTTTTGAAATGCGTGGTGCAAAAGTTAAGGTTAATTTTCCTCACTTGATTGGTTCTAATGATACTTTGCAGCCAGTGACTGTGATTCCAAAAAAGCGTTCTTTGGAGCCTACTTTTCCATCCTTTTCAGTTGAATTCAGTAATCAAAAGAAGGGGAAAATTGATGGTTTTTATATGGCTTAATTGGAAGTAAATTGGTGAGTTCTATATGGCACACAAAGGAGAGTAATATGATTTCTTTTTTTTTTTTTGTCTTGATGTTTCATAATTTGATTTTTTTTCACCCTTTTTTTTCAAATATGATAACCTCGGACAAAAAAAAATTGTTGTAATCATGCTATTTATTAATGAAACTGTTTCATTTTTCTTCAAATGGGAACCTATATATTATCAGTATCCTCATGGAATATGTAGGTTTCATTTTAGTCAAAGTTTAATCATCATCCAAAGAGATCACTCCCGACCAATTCTAAGTGGTTAAAATGAGAAAGAAGAGAAGAAAAAGCAAAATAGAAAGGGAAATAAAAAAAGAAGAAAAGTATCTTAATTAGTTATTGTGAGATTAGGAGATCATATGGACTTGTCAAGAATACGTGGGAATAGTGCGACATAAATTTAGGTGGCTAAGAAGAGATGTTGGACATTTTCAAACTATTTTGATTATCTGTGACGATGATGAAACATATGATCAACTAGGGAAAATAAAAAAAATCATGTGCACCACATACTCTTGTCTACCATAAAATTGTATGGTATTCTGAAATATGATAAAAAGTCTAAGATTTCAAAATATTAAGAACATAAATTTGTGGGACAAAACGAAACTGAAGTTTAGGGGCATTCTTGCAACTGTGTCCAAATTCATTTATAATTTGCTTTCATATACCATAAATCAAACGAATATAACGCTTCTAATGTAATTATTACTCTGCATATTGCAAAATGCTATTTGTCCTGCACTGATGTCATACTTCCTTCAAGCACCCAAAAAAGAAAAAGGAAAAGAGAATAACATATTTAGCATTATCCAAGCTTGTTTTTTCCTCAAGTTTTTTTTATGTATTTCCTGATAAATAAACATCTAAGCATCCATTTCTTTATACCTAATCATTAACAGCCGATATACCAAATGACTGCCATTGAATATTTCAGTTTTCAACCCTGAGCAGGTTTCCATTACTGAGTTAATATCCACATGCGGCCAAATTTTTTTCGTCCATTAGTAGTCAGTTTCCGTCCATTATTCACTATTTGCCCAAATTGAAAATTAAGGGATCAAATATGATTTCCATGAAATTTGCATATCCAAATTGGTTCTTACTTTGGGACCCTCAATTCAATCACCCCTGAAACACATTAGGTTTTCTTGACTTATATGAAGAGAAAGGGAGCTAAACCTCTAACTGTGTTAGTTGTTGAAACTGGTTCTCACAAGGCATTCAAGCCTAAGAGAAAGAGGATCGGGGGTGCTTCTGAAAAGGGCAGTGAAACTGAAATTTTTTTAAGCTTTAAATATACTTGATATCTATTTCACAAATTTTTGGTTTGCTTGGGTGGAATGTCTAAGTGGAGTATTTAAATGAGACGATCGTCAAAATTAGAGCTTTGACAGACTGACACCACCTGATGGTTGAATTTTTCATGTTGCTTATGCAACATTATTGATCTTACGCTCAAAACATTGACCTTGTACCAAATGTGTATTTTACGTTGTGCATGCTGATGCAGGTCAAGTACAAGGCATGAATATTGACTGTTTGTTGTGTTAATTATTTTTCCATCAATTTCATTTCTAAGGTTGAATTATTTTGTTCCAAAAAAGACGAAGAATCAAGTAATATCTAGTACAAAGTCCTTGGAGAAAAAAGAGAGAACTAACAACAAGTACAACGTAGTATTTCAAATCTTACGGCATTCAATAACTTTTTTGTGTTTTGCGAGATTATAATCTTCTTTTTTGGCATGGAATCATGTCTAAAGTGGGTGCAGTGCCTTCCCACTCTGGGATCTATTCTTGTTCTTAATCATCGTTGACTTCCTCTGTTCCAATTCATCCCACTTTTCAAAAATTTTGTTTCTCCAACCAGCGTTGGAGCCATGGGCCGCGCCATGTGGCTCCAAGTGGAGTCAAATGTTAAAAATCCATATATATTATATAGATGAATTTTTTTTTTAGATTCCCTACAAAAACTAGATTTTAGAGTAAAAAATTTAATTAATAAATTTAGAGAATTGAAAAGTCAAAATAATATTCTCAAAGTGGATGGTTTGTCCCACAAAAAATAAAGAAGTCAAAAGGTAGACATGTCAGAAGAGGCTAAAAGCCATTCTCTACCTCAACTTTTTTTTTTTTTTTGGTCCTATTCTATCTTGTATTTTCTCGATCCTTTTTGCTGAAAATTAATTTGCAAACTTTCCTTGTGAACTTATCATGATCTAAAGTTAAAACTTTATGTATCATCTTTCTTCATTCCTACTATTGAAATCCATTATCGCTCAGGAAGTTAGTATTGCACAAATCTTGATAATAATTCTTATTCTTTTTCCTTTCTTTTTTTCCTTTTTTTAGTTTAGTTAATTTCTTGTTTACTTTTTCCTATTTGATTGTGTTATTTTTTTGGCCTTTTTACATAAATCTTTTTTTAATTTACTTTGCCAATTAGATATCATGAAACTATATGATTAATTATGGATTTATTTCTTAATTTTAAGGATGGCAGGCTTGAATTCTAATTAAGGATCATTGAGTATACCTAAGCTGAACATAAATTGGAAATTGATTAATTTGAACATGATTAAGAACAATAAAATAATTAGAAAGTATTTTTGCTACAATTATACTGTATATTCTTCCTCAAGAAGAATAATATATTGAAGATTCTTTTGAATTATAGATTTGGAATTTTGGACTATTATTATATGCATTAGCAATTGTACCTTGGATCTTAAAAATAAACTTAACTAATTTTGATCATAATTTTTTTCTTCTTTTTTTATGCTTCTTTTTTAAATGGGCTACATATTTGTACTCAACCTTAATATGTTATCAAATGTTGAAATTCATGTTTATAATACTAAATTAAGTTATTTTATTATTTTTATTTATAACATGTTATGGAAAAATTTCTTAAAAGGAATAGAAGATCAAGTTGCTAGTAGTTCGCAAAATATTTTTAAAAAATTAAGAGTTCCAGTTAACTTGGCTGATCTTCTTTTCGATTTGTAGTTTTGCATTTTCTTGTTCATTTTATTTTGTAGTTTTTATTTTGTAAAAAATTTATTATATTAAAGTTTAACCCACTTTCTCTTGGATCTTGGCTCTACCACTTGAAACGTTTTAGGAGTGTGAATTTTACTCTAGTTCACATTCTCTGTTCAATTTTTTGTGGTGTCTAACATAAAACTCCGTTGTATCACTGTGAAACTATACAAAATCACGTCGTACTATTTAGTGATACGACGTAATTTTGTATAAGACACAATTGGACACAAAAAAAAAATGGACAAAGGTTTTGATCCAGTTTTACTCAAGATACAAAAAGGGAAAATAAAGAGGTTCACTACACTACGAAATAATAAGGTCATATATACATGTGATTAAGAGGAAAAGGCATCAATGGTACCCAAACTTATCACTGAGTGTCACATTGGTACCTTAACTTTTAATTGTGTCAATTAGATACCCAAATTATGTAATTTGCGTCGAATTGGTGTCACATTCAATTTTCTTGTTGAAGTTTGTGGATGAAGAAGACACGTGTCTTGTGACGAGAGTCATGAACTTCACCGGAAAAACTAGTGCGTCACCAATTTGATACAAACTACATAATTTGGGTATCTAATTGACACAATTAAAATTAGGGTACTAATGTGATATTCAATGATAAGTTTGGCTATGGTGACTTTTACTCTGTGATTAATTTAGCCATAGGTAGTCAGCTTCCTAGAAGTGCCGTAAAATGTACTATAATATATACAAAACCAATCTAGAAGACTGAAGAGTTACAATACACATAATTTAATAAAAGATAAATAAAATGTAATTATTGAATAATAGTTAAATTAATAGGTCTTTCCACCAACGAGGATGACGTTTATTCTCCCATTGCCCATGTATATATATAGTTATCAGCTTCTTCAATATTCGCAGTCCATCAAGAAAATATAGAAGCCGCAAAAACCCACAAAATATCTATCTAATTCAGAAATGTGTGAAGAAACCATTTCGGATTCTGGAATTTTTTGTTTTAAGTCAATATATACATTACCATCTAAAAAAATTGGTTTTGGCATACTGTCCATAATCCTCACGGACTTTTTTTTAAATTTATTTTACTGATATAATTAAAGAGGTAAATTTATGAACTCTTTTTTTTTTTTTTTGTGTGTGTTTCTCCCGTGTTGGAGCAATGTAGCATTCATTTCATGAGCCAAAGAATATAATTAAAGATGATATTTGATAGTGCCAACCTCCAGACAATTGAGTTTGCAATTCGAAACACATTCCTGTCTCAAGTTGTTGGGGGAGGGGGGGGATGTAAATAATAAACTCCATAGAGCTTTTGTTTTTAAAAATATTCAGACAATTTGACGTACAAAGACAACATACAAGTTGAACCTTATTGTAAAGTCCGAACTGAATTTCAAGGCAGCTATATCTAGATGCTAGATATATCCAAGAAACATCCATGAATCAAATAACAAGAGAACATCTGAATCCCTCTTTGCTTATTGGTGGTTTTGATTGATCAGCACCTCCATCTTAGCTAATTAAGGCTGCCAAAAATGGGAACAAATTTGTCAGTGAAAAATGAATATAATGGGAACCAATTACTATTCCTAACTAGAATCAGCAGCATATGTACTGGCTTTTATTCAACGCTTGCTAAGCACAATTGCTCAAGACAGCTTACATATCGCAGTCGACATTTTTGGAGATAAGGGATATCCATTGTGACACCACACTTGCTAGGAAGGGCTTGAGCTGCATCATGCTTGAGATTTGAAAAGCGATTGGCTGCTTCTTTAACACAATTGCGGGCATGCCTTTTGTCAGCCGATGTTTTCACAACTCCTATTAAGCTTTTGACACCAGTGCAACATGCAGGGTCTGGCTGACCCCCTTAGAAGTAGGGCATTTGGCCCCTTGCCATTTCTCACCATTTGAGTACGGTATAATTGCTTTAGCATTTTGGTATCCATAATTGTGGTATAACCACTTTCTCACAATCTGAGTACAGTATAATTGCTTAGCCTTTTGGTGTCCAGAATTGTGTACAAATTAATACATATTAATGTATTATGTATATAATAGATCGTTTATAAACTACAGTTTGGCATAAATGATAATTTATAAGTTAATTCAGATTGGAATTCCTTAGTATATACCTTTGATTAATTAGGAGTTATATATGAACAAAAATATATAATGTCCCCTTTAATTTTGATTGTATATTTCTATTACATAAAAAAAATTAGTTACATGAGTACGTATAATAATATAACAGAAGTTGAACGATCCAAATATGAATCTATTACAATTATATTATATTAGTTACGCTCGCTTCAAAATTATCGAAAATAAAAAAAAAGTTATCAAAATTACTCTCTATTTTATAATTCAACATTTACAATAATTATTTGACCTTCCATTTAATATAAAAGTCTGTCGTGGTTAGTTTCATTGGTCCCTATAATATGGACACCACACATTGTCACGCCCCGTGCCCGAGACGTGGCACCCGCCATGCCCTAGACTAAGCTAGGACACAAGGCTAAACCAAAACAATAATCATCTAAACATAACATAAGGCTCCAAAATATTAAGATGCCCAAAAGAACCCATTTCATTCATCATCAAAAGATATACAACATTCATTACAATTCTCTTCCCCAATAACAAAAATAGATGGGAAAGTATGTATAACCTAATCCATACAAAAATATGGCTATACATCAATGCTATAAAAAATAACCTCATTCATGTCTACCCTAACTAAGACTATGAGGCCCAAAAATCTGTCCAATCACCTTCAACAAATTCATCACCTGTGGGGTTAAATAAAAGAGTGAGTGATATAATCACCCAGTAAGTAATAGAGGTTCTCTTTGGGGCTTAAGTTTGCTATTCATACATAGGTACAATTCCAAATCAAAATCAAAGTCATAAACATCATAACATGTGGTCAAGTCAAAACCATACACGTTCAAACATTGCATAAAGCAATTCAAAGAAAAGAGAGCTCAAGTAGTTAGTGGACACTTGACCCTGGAATTCCAATTGTTAACTATAACCCGGTTAACGCGGTTCAAAACCAACTATCACCCGGTTGGTGCAGTTCAAGACTAACTATAACCCGGTTAGTACGGTTCAAAATAATTTGCTACCATTACCAATTTAGGAAATTAGTCCCGTCATATAACCATTTCACATACAAGAGTTCAATCAAGTATTCATTCCAATAATTCATTAGACCACATGACTTATTTCATAGAAAACCAAAGTAACCAAACGTAAACCCATTTATATAGGGAAAATATCATCCCATTCATTTCTCATCATTAAAACATTTGCAAGGCAAAGAGAATCCATTGCTACTTACCTCACTCCAAGACTAATTCAAATAGTCGGAATAAGGGTAAACGTCGTCGTCACCTATAATACACAAATAAGACTTGTATCACATACTGATTCTATTAAGAAACTATAAAAGAGGCGTAAGCCTAGCATAACACGCAAAAGAGGAAAAGAGGCAAAACTGTACTGACCCGCGGCGTCAGCCGCGGCGTGGCTCACGCCGCGGCTCAGCTATAGTACCCAGCCGCGGCGCGGCTCAGGTCAGAGCCAGCAGCCCCTCATCCGCGGTCTCATCCACGGCGCGGGTGGCACCGCGGATGAGCCCAGAGAGGCTGCTGCAACGAGCCGCGGTCTCATCCGCGGCGCGGATGGCACCGCAGATGAACCCAGCAGACGGCCTGCAACTGCTCAAAATCCAAAATCCGACCTCTCAACTCAACCCAACACAATCTAACACCAAAATAGCTTCAAATAAGGCACACTATGGTAAGGAAACACTATCTTAACATCTTAAACAACATATTCATGAATCATTCTCAAAATCACATAAGATCTACCAAAATCTCATACCCAATTCTTCAAATCTCTAACTCACCCACTTCACACATTCATCATAACTCACAAGCACTACTACTACAATCATCTATTCCAAAAACAACATAGTCTAATAGCATCAACAAAGCCATGATTTCGAATTTCCAAGCAAAATAATCAAATTGTGAAGAAACTAAAAAGTAGGAAGAAGAGTTACCTTGAGGGGGATTTGGGGAGAAAGCTTCAAAGTGGCTTCCACTAATTTCCTTTGGAGATGAAATCCCTTCAATTCCTTCTTCAATGGGTAGAGGGAGTGGGAAGAAATTTAGAGAAATTCTTTCAAAAGGGAAGAGGAAGAGTGAAGGAAAATGAAAAGAGGATTTTAGTCTTTAGGGCAAAATTTGAAGTTTCAAAAATTTCAACCAAGGCCACTACTTCATACAAAACACACAATGGCCCAAGAAGGTTTAATTTTTTATATAAAGGTCCCTAAGGGCCTTAATATCACACACATCAACAAAGAAAAAGCACAGCCACTCTTTTCCCTAAGCTTTCGCATAAATGGTAGATAAAATTACTCACTTCATCCTTGAATTATTTGTGAGTGTTGCTTGCCATATCCTCACCCTCCATTATCAAACTATATCATCTCTCAATGATTATTTTAATATGACATTATTGGGATCACAATCTTTTTATATGTTCTTTCACATGCATTGAAATTTTAGGATAAGTTTCATGGTAATTAAACAAAAAAATCATAATTTTATTTTTTTTTGTTTAAAATATTAAAACCCACGTTAATAATTTGGTTAATATATTATTAGAATCAAATAAACCTAATTATGAATAGCACAAATAGCTATATAATATCCAATGAATTATCCAAATGCAAAAACTTGATTTCCGTTTGTGCCTAATCAAGTGTATAAATAGTTAATGAATCCAACTATACATACGTTAGAAAAGTATGTGTGTATATGACTATAAAACTAAAACAAAAAAAAAAGATATTTCTCATTTTCTTATTATTAATTTTTTGGTATAGGTTAGTCTTGATAGAATAGTTGTGGAAAGATGAACAAGCATGGATCGTGGGTTGCAGTTGTACAGTGGTCTAGGAAACAAATAATGGGCTGAAGATATCTGACGATTAAGAGGCCTAGACCAAATATCCAAGAAGATGTCCAACAATGAGAAAAGTCCATCAAGCCAACAAATCAGATTCTTGATAGAAGCAGCACATGGAATGGAGCTGATAGTTTGCACATGGAGCAAATGATAAAGAAAATTGCTTAACCGAATTGCATGTTCTCAAAAAAAGTCGATTAGGATAGAATTAGTTAGCTTATAGGATATTCTTGGTTTCTTTACACATGTCAATTTTTTATTCCTTAGAATTTTGTATATATACATTTTGTATAGCTTTGTTTTGATTTGAGTTGAATGAGAAATCAAATTCTCCTCCATTATTATTCTTTTGAGTTTGTACATGGTATCAGAGCATTTCTGATTATGGACTGTACTCAAAGAAATTTTTCGTGCGTGCATAGTTCATAAGAAATAGCAAGACATAATTATGAAATTAGCTTAGATGAGCTAACTAATCAATACAATGAAGATCCTTTACGTCTTCAAAGTTTAGATCATCCAGGGATGATCCTTGTAACTTCATCTCTAACAGGCATCAACTATCTCAGCTAGAGCAGGTCAATTAAATTTGCCTTGGGAGCCAAATTGAAGTTGGGTTTTATAAATGGAACTTGTGTAAGACCAGAAACTTCACCAAAGGTCGAATAATAGGAAAGGGTTGATTGCATGGTGAGATCATGGATATTGAATTCGATCTCAAATGAGATTGTGGAGGCATTCATCTACACTACAACTGCTAGAGATTTGTGGAATGAATTGTAGGAAAGGTATGGAGAGTGAAATGGACCATTCCTGTATCAACTGTAAAGAGAAGTAAATAGCATAACACAAGGAACAGAAAAGATAGAAAAGTATTATGCAAGGCTGAAGAGATTATGGGATGAGTTAGCTTGCCTTATGCCTATTCCTATTTGTACATGTGGAGCAGCAAAAGATTTATCTGATTTAGCTTCGTTTAATAAACTGATGTAGTTTTTAATGGGGTTAAACGACTCTTATGATCAGGTTAGAAATCAGATATTAGTTATGGATCCATTGCCCACTTTAAACAAAGCCTACTCCATGGTCCAAAGTATTGAAAAACAGAGAGATGTGCATAATGTGTATCCTGACAAAATTGAAAATGTTGCAATGATGTTTAAAATCCTAGAACAAAAAGAGAAAATGGAGGAAGAGGAATGAATCGTAGAGGAGGAGGAAGAAGGACTGCAAATAATAAAAAGGAATATCAACACTGTGAGTATTGTAATATGAATGGGCACATACAACAAAACTGTTTTAAGTTGAATGATATCCTGATTGGTACAAAAATTTGAATGAGTAAAGAGGAAAGGGTAACAACAGCTGGCAAGTGGTTAATGTAGCAAAAGCACCATTAGATGTAGCACATGAACATGAAACTGGTGCTCAAATGGCTGACATTTTTGCAATTGTTCAGCAAGAGCTAATGAAGCTATTGAAAGGGAAAATGCCAATGTATCTGAAGAATCAAGTGAATTTTGCACATTTGGATGACTTTGCAGGTATGAAATCCTTCCATTGGCTTTTAGTATACCTGATTATATGAAACTAGGAACTTGGATACTGGATACAGATGTCAGTAGTCATATGTGTTCAAATTTTAGCTTGATGAAAAAAGTAGAACCAGTTCTAGAATTTATGCTTGTTTACTTGCCAGATGGATTAGTAAAGCCAATAAAACATATAGGGACTATTGAGCTTAACAATACTCTAATCTTATATGAGGTTCTACATGTTCCTACATTTCATTATAACGTGATTTTAGTTTCCAGACTTTCTCACACAACAAAGATTAAACTTGTTTTTTACCCAAACTACTGTTTGTTGTAGGACTTACAAAGTGAGAAGACACTAGCAGTGGGTAGAAGTAAAACTTAAACTACCAGCACCTTTCAATTAGTACATGTAGACCTCTTGGGACCTTATAGACCAGATTCACTCACAGAAACACCTTATATGCTTAGTATTGTAGATGACTTTAGTCGGAGTACTTGGATTTTCATGTTAGTTTTCAACACTCAGGTACTGCCAATATTAAGAGATTTTGTGAGCATAGTGAAAAACCAATTTGAGAAGAGTGTTAAAGTGATAAGAACAGATAATGGGTTTGAATTTACTAGTTTAGACTATCAGAATTTGTTTAAGAAACAACGAATTATACATCAAAGAACTTGTGTCTATACTCCACAACAGAATTGTGTAGTAGAAAGGAAACACAAACATCTTTTACAGGTTGTAAGGTCACTCATGTTTCAAGCTAAATTACCTTCAAAATTTTGGTCATTTTCTCTTTTAATGGCAACATACATCATCAATAGAATACCAACTGCATTGCTAAACTGGAAAACTTCTTATAAGTCATTGTTTGGTCATGAACCAGATTACCTTGATTTTAAAAACATTTGGATGCCTCTATTATATCACAAATACCTTACCTACCATTGCCTGTTTCATCAGATGACAATGTTCCTGTCAAGCTGTTAATTGAAAGTCCTGAAGAGAGTGAAACACTTATAGAGCTAGAGCCTGGTGGCTTCCTTACATCCTGAAACCCAAAGCACATTGAGTGACACAGTGAGGATCAACCAGTGATTGAAAGAAGGAGTGCAAGAACAAAGACACAACTTGTCTAGATGTAGGATTATATAGTAAGTATAGTATCAATACAGGTTCTACAAGCTGCTAGTGTTAATTCAAAGAAAAAGAACAAACCAATATGCACATATACTTTTCCTTTTCAAAATTCTTCAAACTTAACAGGAACACATATGTCTTTTCTAGCAAAACTGACCAATATAAAGGAACCTAAGTCTTATTAATCAGGCATGTAAAGAAGAAGGTTGGATTCATGCCATGCAAAAGGAGATTGAAGCACTAAAAATACAACACGTGGGAGTTAACAAAGCTACCTGAAGGGAAGAATGCTATTGGTTTCTAAATAGGTGTACAAAGTTAAATTGAAACCAGTTGGGACAATTGACAGGTTGAAGGCCAGACTAGTGGCTATAGGATATCATCAAACAGCTGGAATTGACTACCATGATAGTTTTTCTCTCGTGGCAAAATTGGTTACTGTGAGAATGCTTCTTGCAATGACAGCTGCTAAAGGATGGTATTCACACCAAGTTGACATCAACAATGCCTTCCTGCATGGGACATTGAAGGAAGAAATCTATATGTGGCCACCAGAAGGTTATGAGAGGGCTCTACCAGGACAAGTATGTAAATTGAAGAAGAGTTTGTATGGATTGAAACAAGCTTCAAGGCAATGGAATGAAGAATTCAGCAGCAGACTTAAGGACTTTGGTTGTAGACAATCTCAACATGATAATTGTCTATTTACCAAGCAAGGAGATAGAGGTTATGCTGCATTGTTAATATATGTAGATGATATTATGATTGCAGGTGATAACTTAGAAGAAATTGCAGCATTAAAAGCCTTTCTACGCAAACTGTTTACAATTAAAGACCTGGGAGAAGCCAGGTATTTTCTTGGGCTGGAGATAGCAAGAAGTAAAAGAGGGATCTATATTAATCAGCGCAAATATGCACTAGACATAATCAGGGATGCAGGGCTACTAGGAAGTAAGCTAGCCAAGACACCAATGGTGAAAGGTGTTAAGTTGACAGAAGAAGCAAGTGAAAGAATGGATGATCCGGAACCTTACAGGAGATTGATTGGAAGACTACTCTACCTAAACTTTACAAGACTAGATATTGCTTATGGGGTGCAACAGCTTAGTCAATTTGTACAAGCACCAACTAAACAACATTGGATGGCTGCTTTACATCTGGTGAGATACATTAAGGTAGCACCATCTTTGGGGTTATTTTATGAGGCTTCTAATACTCTCACTTTAAAAGCATTCTCAGATGCTGATGGGCAGCATGTCTGGACACAAGAAGGTCACTTACTAGATATTGTATCTTCCTTAGAACTGCTTTAATATCCTGGAAGACCAAGAAACAGACTAAAATATCAAAGTCCTCTACAGAAACTGAATACAGAAGTTTGGCAGCAATAGTTTGCAAGCTTCAATGGATTACTTACATTCTTGATGATTTTAGGATTAAGCCTACACTTCCTATTCTATTATGGTGTGATAACAAGGCAGCAATTCATATCACTAAGAATCTAGTCTTCTATGAAAGAACAAAACACTTGGAGATAGATTGTCACTTGGTTAGAAACAAATACAAAGAAGGTTTCATTCAGCCAATACATGTTAACTCTCAACATCAACTTGCAGATTTGTTCACCAAAGTGTTGAATTCACCTCAGTTCAATACTTTGTTGTGCAAGTTGGGCTTGGATGATTTTCACCAAGATCTAACTTGAGGAGAGGATGTAGAAGTATGAGCAGATATGGATCATAGGTCTGGGACACAAATAATGGGCTGAAGGTATATAACGAATAGAGAGGAGGCCCAGACCAGTTATTCAAGATGATGTCCAGCAGCAAGAAAAATCCAGCCAGCAGCAAGAAAAGTCCAGCAAATCAGATTCTTGACAGAAGCGGCACATGGAATGGAGCTAATAGTTTGCACATGGAACAAATGATAAAAGAAAATAGCTTAACCGAATTGCATGTTCACCAAGAACAGTAGATTATGATAGGATTAATTAGGTTATAGATATACTTGGATTCTTTACACACGTCAATTTTTATTTCTTAGAATTTTGTATATATACATTCTGTGCAACTTTGTTTTGATTTGAGTTGAATGAGAAATCAAATTCTCCTCCATTATTATTCTTCTGAGTTTGTACAATAGTCATTAGTAGTCATTACACAAATAAATACTATTTTGTGGAGATTCCTCATTACCATTACAGTTGAGGGAAAGTCTTCCTCATAAAAAATTTTATACACTTAAGATAATCATTGCCACTCATTCTTTTGCTGATGGGATTTTTTCCCCCCACTTTTCAACCACCGATACATCTTATTTCACAGGAAAAAAAAAATGATTCGTAAGATAGGAAGACAAAAA
>JAMWEH010001199.1:0-23395 GCA_024721245.1 Mitragyna speciosa | reverse complement strand
TTTTATCACTCTTTTCTTTTGCTTGTGTGCTCAAAGATCTTTCCCACTCTTTGCAATCTTTTGAAATTTTCTCTTTATCCTTATTTACCTCAAGTGAGGGCAAAGGAATTAGCTTGATATTCCTCCCATTCCATTTGAAAGAGTAGTTATTGTTCACCTCATCATATTTGGCTTCATTCTTAAGTTGCCATGGATGCCCTAAGAGTACATGACAAGTCTCCATTGGTACCACATCACAAAGAATCTTATCATGATACTTGTTAAGTAAAAACTCCAACTCCACTTGATTGGTTACTTCAAATTCTCTATTATCAGTCAACCTTTTGTATGGATGTGGATGTTTCAACAAAGTCAATCCTAGCTTTCCAACACACATAGTATTTGCCAAATTAGTGCAACTAACATGATTAATGCGCATACTACATACCTTGTTTTTCACAGTGCATCTAGTATAGAATTCAACTTGTTGCACTTGTTCACTATCTCGCAATGGTTTATCCTTCTCTTCAAAAGCATCACGATTCTTCTTTTGAATGAGAGGTGATGAGCTTTGATCTTTAATTGAGAGAGTAGATTCCTCCTCAAGCACTCTTTCTTTTTGAGCAGCCACAAGTGCTTTATATCTGCTCCAAAAATCATCACAATCATCAAGACCCTTCATGTCATCCTCCTTCTTTGAAGTATAATAATTCTTGGACAACTTTTTAGAGGATTTGGATGCAAAAGCTTTGGCATTAGATGACTGCAAATGCCTATCCATCTTTTCATAGATCTCATCTTTCATAAGGTGCATCTTTCTTTCAAAATCACCAACAATGGCTTCCCTAAACAATTTTAGTTCATTATTAATGTCCATAGAAGGCACCATTATGTCCTAAAAACCTGCAAGAAAAATCGTTAGAAATAACAAAGAAAATAGACAAGAATATGTGAAACACTCCCTTAGTATTTGGCACTCGATTCCCTCAAGTAGATTGGCTTTTACCCTTGAATGAGCTCACCACCAAGCCTTTTTCCACTCGAAGAATCTTTTTGCAGCTCTTTGATGAAGAACCAGCTCAATCAATCCCACCAAGGACCTATAGCAACCTCAACTTGTAAAGAGTAAGTGTAGAGGCCAAGAAAAATTAGCTTAGAGTGTTTTTGATCAAGAGAATAAATCAAAGAATGGATGAGAATCAAAAATTGACACTAAATAGACACCCTAATGTGTGGTATAATTGTGTAAAAATCCTTGATTTTTAATATTCTCTTGAAAAATAATAATATTCTTGTGCAAAAAAGTAAAATTCCAACACTCCTTTAAGGAATAGGAAAGAAATTCCTATCCAAAAAGAATTCTTGAACAAATAATTAATTAAAAACCAACACACAACCAATTAGGAAACACCAAACCACGGTCAAACACTCCCCAAACAGCTGGAAAACATGAAAAAAATAAAAAGGAAACAAGGTGTAACCGCCACTTGCCAAAAAGAAAAAGGAAACTACTTGTTTTGTAGAATAAGTTTTCAAATCCCCTTTGTAACTAATTTCCTTTTCCCAATTGGTTTCCCTTTAACAAATAACTTCTATATAAACCCAACTAACACCTTTTAGACCCTTTTAAACACCAGAATTTCTGCAAAAATCGCTGCCAAAATTCGTCCAAAAATTAAAACGAATTTCAGCAACTATTATGCAAGAAAACCCTATCAAAACCCTAGTTTATGAAGAAGACCCTTTGACCAACACTTCAAGGCTTCAAGAACTTCAAGATTTGATCAAGAAAGTCCAAGAAATTAGCCAAGAACTTCAAGATATCAGTCAAGTAATCTCTAACAACACAAAACTTCAAGAAACTCAAGATCAAGTTGGTGCAAATTCAAGAAACTAGACAAGTAAGTTCAAGAACTTCAAGAACTTGTATCTAAACACCAAGAAACATCAAGAAACTTTGAATAAATAATTGTGCACAGTTTTTGCATTGATGTGCACTCCTTTTTACTCTCTTTTTCCTCCTTTTTCTTTGTGCTTTTGGCTCTTTCTTTTTAAGCACACAATCTGCCTTTTTTTTCTTTTTTTTAAACGATTTTTCTGCCTTTTTTTTTTCCTTCAAGAACAATACAAGAATGACTCAAAACTTCAAGAAAGTTGATTTGTGAATGTCTTAAGTTCAAGAATCTTCTTTAGTTGAGAGTTTTTAACACAAGAAAATCAAGAAAACACCAAAAACAGTCAAGAATCACAAAATACCACACAAGACCTAGAATTCTTAATTGAGAAGCAATCAAGAACAACTCTAAACAAACCTAAGGCACGATTTTTAACAAAGAAAGCAATGAAAAAATTATGGCAGAATTTTTTTTTTCAAGAAACAAAAGTAAAAAGACACAATAAACAACTTGTTGTCCAGGCTCGAAACTCTTTGACAACGACTCAAAGAAAGAAAAACAAATAAAACACAAGTTGCTTAACCAGGCTCGAAGCTCTTTGATAAACAACAAAAAAGAAAAAAAAAAGGGATATATCCAAATTATTCCAAAGGAAAAATTGGATTGGAAAAACCTGAAAAAAATCCAAGAAGATGGCTCTGATACCACTTGATGTGCGCACGGTTGCGTTGCCAAGAAAGTCTTGGATTTCAGGTATGCAACTCGTTGAACTCAAGATCTCGTTTGATTCGTGAATCAAGGAACCCTTGACGTGGAGTTGTTTTGCCTTGAATTTTCCCTTGAAGATGAGCACGCCTAAGAACAACTAGAATTAGACCAAGTTGAGCGAGTTCAATCGTCTAACCTAATTAACTCTAAGACTTGATCAAAAACACAAGAAAAACTCTAAGCGAAGTTGGTGGTCGCCACAAGCAAGCTTGATAAGACCAAGAGTAGTTCTAAATCAACATAGAACCAAGAAGAATCTCAATTAAGAGAAAACACTCAAATTTTATTCATAAATTCATGTTTAAAATCGTATGAACAGTAACATGCCTATTTATAGGCTTACAAAGAAAAGTCTAGAAGATTAAAATAAAGTAAACTACTAAAACTAGTTGTAACCTATCACAATTGGGTAACTAACTAAAAGTTACAACTTGTAAAGACTTAGGAAACTGATAAAAACCATAATTAACTATAAAAATAATCTAAAATTCGTCCAAGATCAGATGATGGGTTGGACATCCCTTCATAATCTCCATTGGCCTCCATTTAGCAATTTTAAGGGCCCTCCAAGTAAGTCCAAGTAACCAGCCCCTTATAAGATTGTTTTTGGACAACTTAGCAATTTCTTTTGGGCCTTCTTTATATGTTGACTTGATCCACAACCAATGCTTTATCCCTTGGCCCAATGCGCTAGCTTGAACAAAATGAATTTCAAGCTTGTAAACAAGCCCAAAATCGTAACTTAAGAACCAGCAACTATGCTTCAACGTTCCAGCCAAGATTATCAACCACTTGAGCTCAAATTGATCTATATAATCAGCCTCTTCAAGTCCTCCAAGTGTAGGTCCAAGTCCAACAAGTGCAGGTGCACTTTGGTTCATATCAAAGTGTTAAAGGAATACCAGTTGGTCTCAGGCCAGTTGATTAATTCCCAGAAGAGTGGTTTTTTGACTCATGTCTGTATGCAGTCTCAGAAAAAAATTAAAATTGCTCAAATCACGAGGTTTTCTCATAGGAGCTTTCCAGTTCGATATCTGGGATGTCCTTTGTATGGTGGTCCGAGGAAAGCTTCATATTTTTTAGACATTTGCCAAACAATTGTGAGCCATATTGCATCTTGGCAAAATCGTTTGTTGTCTATGGGAGGTAAGCTTGTCCTTCTCAAAATTGTGCTGTCTTCAATTCCCTTACATATGTTGGCAGCCTCAAACCCAAGAAAGGGAATTTTTAATATCATTGAGAAGTCTATGGCTGATTTTTTATGGGGCAAATTTGATGGTAGAAATAAATTCCATTGGATTAGATGGAATGATCTTTGCTACGCACCTGAAGAAGGAGGTATAGGTGTACGGTCTTTGCATGATGTTTCTCAGCTTTTTATGTTAAATTATGGTGGAGATTCAAGACTCAATTATCTCTATGGTCGAATTCTTGAAGGCTAAGTATTGTCCTGGAGAAAATATGGTTGTTGCAAATGCTCATCCATCAGCATCTTTAACCTGGAAGAGAATGGTTCGTGCTCGTGATACCACAGAGAGTCATATGCTCTGGAGACTTGGCAATGGAGAGGATCGGGAGGATAGATGCATCTGGACCTTGATGTCTTCTGGTGATTTCAAGTTATCTACAGCCTTTCATATTGTTCGTCGTATAGGTATTTCTTCATTCATGCATAGGAAAATTTGGCATCACTGTCTCCCTTTCAAGATGTCTTTCTTTGTGTTGAGACTTTTGAAAGATAAATTACCATTAGATATGACTATGCAAAGGTTTGGGTTTCATGGTCCATTTAAATGTCATTGTTGCAAGTTTCCTCATGTGGAGTCTTTGGACCATGTTTTCAGTTCAAGTGAGCTGGCTGTTAGAATTTGGACTTTTTTCTCTAATGAATGTCGAGTTTGGTATACATCTCCAAGGATTCGGTCTATTCTTGCTACATGGTGGTTTAAGGATATGGCAAATCCTTTTTTCTCATTCGTTTTACAGATCTTGCCTATTATTATTTGTTGGCATTTATGGAAGTGGAGAAATGTGGCTCGTTTTGAGAATAGATATATTGTTTTTCATCTCCTTGTGGAAAGGATTTTTATGGATACCCGAGATTTGTTTCACATCCACTTTAAAGAAGTGAAGGTAGATGACAAGAATTGGTGGTCTTTTATAGAGTCAATTCGGCTCCTGAGAAGACCTATATTCTTTAAAGTGGTTAAATGGAAACTCCCTCTTTTATTGCATCTCAAGTTAAATACAAATGGATGTTCAAAAGATAATCCTAGTCCTAGTGGTGGTGGAGGTGTTATTCGAGATGCAGCAGGTAAATTGATCTTTGGTTATTCATGCTTTCTTGGAGAAGCTACTAGTATTCAGGTTGAGGCTAGAGCTCTTCTTTGGGGGGCTTGATATTGTGTTCAACAAGGGGCTTTCTAACATCATGGTGGAATGTGATTCGCAGCTACTAATCTTCATTTTGCAGTAAAAGATCTCATGTCCATGTACTATTTCTCAAGAAATTGAGGAAATAACTACTATTTCTTCAATATTTGTGTCCTTTAATCACTGTTTTCGAGAGGTGAATAAAGTAGCTGATTTGCTAGTTAATGAAGGTTGCAATACTAAGGCTAATATTATTTATCAGAATGAATCATGTCTTCCACGATTGGCTAGAGGAGAGATTAGAATTGATAGGCTTGGTTTTCCTTCACTTAGAAAATGTAATAAATGAGTTTTCTTTTAATTTCGTTATTTTCTTTAATGAGATTTACTGTATTATGGAGGTCAGGCCTAGCCCCCGTCCACTTTTGTAATTGAGTTTTCAAATTAATAAAATTTGGACTGGCATCCCGCCCCTGTATACGGGGTTTTGCCAAAAAAAAAAAAAAAACAGTTGCATAGTAGGAACAAGATCATTAAAAACACAAGAGTTTTGAGCTTTCTATATAAGCTAACAAACTAGCAAAGGAATTATCTGAAACAAAAAATTTACCTTAGGATTATTAAAATCCCCAAACCACCATGTCGCGATCACCTTCCTTACCACAAATCTCGTTACATTCACATTAAACTGGGAACCAAACCAATGCCATTTTCCTTTAGCTAAATTGCTCATTGCAAATAAGTGGTCAATTGTCTCCCCCATAGGTGCAACACAACAAACACATCTAGATGGACCATTAACACCAAAACTTCCAAGTATATCATCCGTAGGAATTCCCTTTCAAGACCCGCAGCATGAAGAAGGAAATTTTAAGGGGAAGTTGTGGAAGCCATAGCTTCTCATACATCCAAGATGTACACCTACTGGATCTCACCAATTGGAAGGCCGAAGAGAAGGAAAAGTTTCCATGAATATTAGGAGACCAAACAACTCTATCTGGAGTTTGAGAAGTTGGACAAGGAATTTGAGCAATTAACGAAATGCACTCCTGATCCACCCAATTTGTCAATTCCGAAAAATTCTAACCATTTGAGCCCATAAAATCAGCTACTAAATGATCACTCTCCCTGCTATATTTCCATCCCAAAGGCCTCATACCAGTCCAATTATCATACCAAAAATTGCACTTCCCAGAATTTAATATCCACTGCATCTTATACTCAGCTAAATCCCTTGCTTTCAACATTCTACACCATATCCAAGAAGAATTTGTAGACGTTTTAACAACATTTGGGTGCAAGAATGAGCAATACTTACCTCTCAAGAAATGAGCCCACAATGACTCCTTCATACGAAATTCCACCAGAGTTTAATTGCAAATGCTTCATGCACCTCCATTAAGGGACGAATACCAACACCACCTTCATTCGTTGGAGTGCATAAGTCCTTCCATTTGATCCAATTATGTCGTCTTATCTCTTCATTGGAACCCCAGAGAAAATGAGCAAAAGCCTTCTCAACCATCTGCAAGATCTTTTTAGGAGAGTTAGTGGCAGCAAGAATGTGTATAGGGATAGAGGATAAAACGTGCTTAATGAGGACAATTTTTCCCCCCATAGACAATAACCTTTTCTTCCAATTCATGACTCTAGGAAGCAATAGATTGAACAACCTCTAAGAAATATTCTGATTTTCTTTTACCAATATACAATGGACAACCCAGATACTTCACAGGAAAAGACTTGTAGGCAAAGCCAGTAATATGAGCAATTTTTCCTCCTATTCTCCATCTTCATATGATGATCAACCAAAAAATAGCTTTTATGGATATTAATTTTCTGCCCGGACATACTTTCATACTCTCGCAAACAATTCATAACCAATTGCAATGACTCTTGCCCACCCTAAACAAAACATGACGACATCGTCATCATAAGCTAAATGCGAAATCTGAGGGCAGCCTCTTTGAACTTTGAAACCCACAAACGATTTATGTTGAAGCAAACCATTACGGGAACGGGAAAGCACCTCAGCAGCAATAATGAACAATGCAGGAGATAACAGGGTCCCCTTGTCTCAAGCCCCGAGAAGATTTAAAAGAATCCCATCGGAGTCCCATTGACCAAAACCGAGAACCACACATTAGAGACAATTCTCCACACCATGTCAATGCACATTTCACTAAACCCAAAAGCCCTTAATACCCTTACCAAAAAAAGTCCATGACACTCTATCATAAGCTTTGGCTATATCTAATTTTAACACTACATTACCTCTGAAGTTCTTCCTCCCAATTCCCAAAAGCAACTCTTGAGCTAATAAAAAATTATCAGAAATTACTCTTTCTTGCACAAACCCACTCTGTTGAGGGGAAATAATCCTGCGAATTATACCTGCCAGCCGATCTAAAAGAATGCCCGAGATAACCTTATTAACAAAGTTACAAAGGCTAATGGGCCTGAAATCAGTAAAATTTTGTGGCACCTTCATCTTTGGAATTAGAACTAATGTTGTAGCCATTAGACACCTAGGCAACTCAGCCCTCGCAAAAAAACTTAAAATTGCTTTAAAGACATTCTTGCCAATAATACTCCAAGCTTTAACAAAGAACAATCCTGTGAAGCCATCAGGGCCTGGCGCACTCTCGCTATCCATATTCTTGATCTTTTGGAAAGCTTCCTCTTCAGATGGAAACGTCTCAAGAATCACATTATCTTCAGCAGTTACTAACTTTGGAATCATATCCAGGGGCACATCACTATTGACACCTTCATCCAAAAAGAGAGACTAAAAGAAGGAGGATGCCTCTTGACCAATCTGATCATCCGTCTCTAGCCATTGACCATGAACATACCTTATTCTATGAATAATAGACATCGATCGCCTTTGTTTCACTGTAGAATGAAAGAACTGAGTATTTCGATTGCCCTCCTTTATCCATTTAACGTGGGCCTTTTGTTTCCGAAACTGTTCTTCAATTGCCAACTTGATTCTGTAAGACATTCTGAGCCTTCCATAAAGAATTAAGGTTATCCTCAGAATTATCTGATAGAAGGTTGGCCTCCGCCTCCTCCACCTCTTTCTCAGCCATCTTGACTTTCTGAAAAATGTTGCCAAAGGTGTCTTTGTTCCACTTCTTCAACGCCTCCTTTGTCTGTTTCAATTTAGCAGCTAGAACTCTCATGGGAGAACCAGAGGAAGGAGTGATACGAGATCCACGGAAGTGACGGTCCAAGACTCTTGAAACCAAGGATGCAACCCAATCTTCTTGACCCCTTCGTAACTTGTCGAAGACCCCAAGAACAACTTGGATTGTTTTGCTTCAGATCCAACAAGATTTGTTGAACTCCCCCCTTAGAGAAACGACCCTAGACCCCTAACCAACAATGTGGAATAGACACCTAGTCGACAATCTCTTTAGGACAGATTCAAACCCTCAAGAAGAACCCTAGGCGGAATCTTGAATACTCAACAAGAATTGTCAAGAATGCAAGAGTAGTTCTTTCACCCAAGAACAAAGGGAAACTCAATAATGCTCACACGCACAATTGAAGAGAAAAACTCAATATTATTGATTAATGTTCTAAAATTCGGATGAATAGTAACACCCTCTATAAAGAGGCGCATAACATCAAGATATAACTTAAATATGGAAACTAACTTAACCCTAGTTGCTCCATAACATAAACGTACAACTAAAGATACAACTTGGGCTATTAAACTAACTGAACTAAGCCCATGAAACCCATAACCTCAAGTAGCAAACGGGCTCTTCAATTCGAATCCAAGTCCACGACCTCCAAGCTCCTCCAACTCTAGCCCAAAATAAGTGAATAGCCTTGTAGGTTCTTGTTTCAACCAAGTAGCTTCATCTTCATGTAATTCTATAATCAAACCTTGCAAAGCTTGCTTCAACCTTTTAGCTCTCAACCTCGTCATTAGACCTCCCATGTCTTGGAATGGGCTCTTTGCAGCAACACTATGATCACGACTCCCTTGAACTTGAACACGAGCATTGATGTCTTCATCATTCCCTCCTTCCTCAAGAAGATTCGCCCTCGAATCCCCTACATCATACAAAGAAAGATCAGCCACATTAAAGGTTGCACTAACACTACCATACTCACTTGGCAAATCTATCTTGTAAGCATTGTTTCCAATTCGTTCAAGGACTTGAAAGGGACCATCTCCTCTTGGACTCAGTTTGGACTTGCAGTTGTTGAGGGAAACGTTCCTTCCTTAAGTGCACCCAAACCCAATCTCCAGGCTCAAAGTGAACTTGTACTCTTCCACGGTTTGCTTGCTTTGCAAATTGCTCATACTTCTTCTCAATGTTAGCCCGAACCTTTGCATGCAAATCTTTTACAAAGTCAGCCTTCCTCTTACCATCCATGTCAACGTGTTCACTAGAAGGCAAAGACAAAATATCCAAAGGTGTTAGTGGGTTGAAACCATAAACAATTTCAAATGGAGAATAAGAAGTAGAGGAATGGATAGTGCGATTATAAGCAAACTCTATGTGTGGCAAACACTTCTCCCAATTTTTGAGATTATGTTGGATGATTGCTCGTAGCAATGTAGTGAGTGTACGGTTGACTACTTCAGTTTGTCCATCCGTTTGAGGGTGAGCAACAGTAGAAAACAGCAACTTTGTCCCTAACTTGCTCCAAAGAGTACGCCAAAAGTGACTTAGGAACTTGACATCACGATCACTCACAATTGTCCTTGGCAAACCATGCAAACGAACAACCTCTTTGAAAAACAAATCTGCAATATGAGTTGCATCGTTAGTTTTAACACAAGCAATAAAGTGTGCCATTTTACTAAAACGATCAACTACAACAAAAATACTATCTTTGCCACTTTGAGAACGTGGAAGACCTAGCACAAAGTCCATAGAAATGTCAGTCCACAGGAACATTAGGAATAGGCAATGGACTATAAAACCCATGAGGCATCACCTTGGATTTAGCTTTCCTACAAGTTATACACTTAGCACAGAAAGCTTGCACATCACGTCTCATATGAGGCCAATAAAAGTGTTCATGCAAGATATCCAAAGTCTTAACAACACCAAAATGTCCCATAAGACCCCCTCCATGAGCTTCACTAATCAGCACATTACGCACAGAACAGAAGGGAATACACAACCTATCCTTCCTAAATAAGTAACCCTCATGTAAATAAAACTCTCCATGTACACGCCCCAAATGTGGAGATTGATTCATGCAAATCTGCCAAATATCACCAAAGTCACGATCCCCCACATAAGCATGCTTCAAGTACTCAAAACCAAGTAATTTAGTATGCAAAGAAGTAAGAAGAGTGTACCTACGAGATAGTGCATCAGCCACAATATTCTCCTTACCTTGCTTATACTTAATCACATATGGAAAGGTTTCAATGAACTCGAGCCACTTAGCATGTCTCTTGTTCAACTTACCTTGAGACTTGAGAAATTTCAAACTTTCATGGTCAGAATGTATGATGAACTCTTTTGGCCACAAATAATGTTGCCAAGTTTGAAGAGCTCGAACCAAAGCATAAAGTTCTTTATCATATGTAGGATAACTCAAGCTCGCCCCTTGAAGCTTCTCACTAAAGTAGGCAATTGGCTTAAACTCCTGCATCAAAACAGCCCCTATACCGATTCCACTAGCATCACATTCAATTTCAAAAACCTTGTCAAAGTTAGGCAAACTAAGCAAAGGAGCATTGGTGAGTTTTTCCTTTAACAATCTAAAAGCATCTTCATGTATTTTCTCCCATTTAAAAATCACATTCTTTTTAACAAGTTCATTCAAAGGTGCAGCAAGTGAAGAAAAATCACGCACAAACCTTCTATAAAAACTTGCTAAACCATGAAAAGATCTTACCTCATTGGCATTAGTAGGGGTCGGCCACTCCCTAATTGCCTTTACCTTGGTTTCATCTACACTTATTCCATTAGAGCTTACAACAAAACCAAGAAATATAACAGAATCCATGCAAAAAGAACACTTTTTGCAGATTAGCAAACAGTTGATGTTCTTTAAGTATCTCAAAAACAGCACGCAAGTGATCAACATGTTCTTGCAAGGACTTGCTATACACAAGAATATCATCAAAGTAAACTACTACAAATTTCCCAATTAAATGACGGAAAACATGATTCATCAACCTCATAAAAGTACTAGGAGCATTAGTCAAACCAAAAGGCATAACTAACCACTCATAAAGACCAAATTTAGTTTTGAAAGCAGTTTTCCATTCATCACCCTCTTTCATTCGAATTTGATAGTAGCCACTTTTCAAGTCAATTTTTGAAAACAATTGTGAACCATATAATTCATCCAACATATCATCTAACCTAGGTATAGGATGACGATACTTTACCGTGATTTTATTAATGGCTCGACAATCTACGCACATCCTCCAAGAACCATCCTTCTTAGGTACAAGAATCACAGGCACAGAACACGGACTAAGGCTCTCACGCACAAAGCCCTTCTCTAATAAATCATCTACTTGCCTTTGAATTTCCTTTGTTTCCTCAGGGTTAGCTCTATAAGCCGGACGGTTTGGAATGCTTGCTCCAGGCATGAAATCTATTTGATGTTCTATCCCTCTCAAAGGTGGTAATCCACTTGGGACATCTTCAGGGAATAAGTCTTGATATGCCTGCAACAAAGAAACAACAACACTAGGAAGAGAAGAGTCAAGCTCATTAGTAGAAAAGTAAACATCTTTATACAAAATGACAAGAGTTGTTGCCTTGCCAACAATGCATTCTTGATCTCACTTTTCCCAGCATAGGCATTCACTTTTCTCCCCTCATCTCTCTCGGCTTCCCCTCTTTTCCATTTCCCTTTCTTTTTCTCCCCACTAGACCGATTGCTTTCATGATGCACAATCTGTCTAGGCGACTCCAATAAAGACCCCTCGGCCTTGGCTCCTTTGGACTCATCACGAGCCTTGCACTCTTTTGTAATTCGTGCTTGATTAGCATAGGCCTCCATAGGTGTCAATGGTCTCAATATGAACTCATTTTTCTTCCAAACTAGACGATAAGTATTTTTATGACCATCATAAATCACACTGCCTATCAAACTGCCATGGACGACCTAACAAAATATGACATGCATGCATGGGAATAACATCGCATAATACCTCATCCACATATCCTCCAATGGCAAAGGATACTAAGCACTTGCTTGGTTACCTTCACATCTCCAAAATCTGTCAACCATTGTAAGAAATATGGCTTTGGATGGCGAATTGTAGGCAGCTTCAATTTCTCTACAAACAAGGTACTAGCTACATTAGTGCAACTACCAGAATCAACAATAACACTGCATACCTTGCCTTGAACCAAGCATCTTGAGTGGAATATATGTTCCCTATGCATCTCCTCTTCCTCCTCCTTTGGTTGGATGCTCAATGATCTTCTAGTCACTAACACTTCACCACTAGATGGAATGGCATCCTCAGGTCCCCCTTCAACAGAATCATCATCACTAGGTCCTTCAAGTAGAGGCATCTCTTCATCACTTGAATGTTCGCTCTCCACCTCCCCATTGTCAAGAATGATCATATTCCTTTTTGTTGGACATTGAGAGGAAATATGGCCATATCCTTGACACTTGAAACACCTAACATCTCTCTGTCTAGAAGAAGTCTCATTCTTACCCTTGTTTGGTAGCTTGGATGTGGAGCTCTCACTCTTGAGTTTATTACTTGCCAAACCCATAGCCCCTCTTTGCCATGGCTCATTAATTTTTGATGGTGTTTGAGCAGCCCCCTTATCACAGTTCTTGGATAGCCCTTCTATCTCGTGAATCCCTCCAAGCTAGTCGGGTTGAGAGTGAAGCAATGGGCCTCGACTTTGATGCCTTGAGTTGCTGCTCTACCTTGATTGCCATGTCAACCAAATCTCCTATGTCAAGGTAATGTTGCAACTCCACACATTGCCTAATATCAGTGTTGAGGCCACCCATAAATCTTGCCATTAGTGCCTCTCCTTCTTCCTCTAAGTTGGCCCTCATCATCAAAATCTCCATCTCCTTGAAGTAATCATCCACGGACATGGTACCTTGTCTCAAGGTTTGAAGTTTCCAATGGAGATCACGTGTGTAGTAGCTCGGAATGTACCTCTTTTGCATGAGCCTTTTCATCTCACTCCATGTGTTCACGGGTGCTTCGCCAAATCTAGCACGGTCCTTGTGGAGTTTGTCCCACCAAACACTCGCATAATCTGTAAACTCAATCGCAGCAAGTTGTACTTTCTTCCCCTCCGAGTAATTGTGGCAATTGAAGATCCCCTCCACTTTGTGTTCCCACTCAATGTAAGCCTCGGGATCGAGCTTTCCTTGGAACGATGGAATCTTCATTTTGATGCTTCCAAGGTTGTCATCTTGACGGTTTACCACCCTCCTTCATCTCCTTGTACCTATTTCTTCAAAATCAGACTCGGCTCCCAATTCATCTTCATAAGTAGGGTTGCGGGTCACCCTTGTGTGAGAGGAAGTACCACGGGCTCCCAAATTTCCAGACAACTCCTCACGACCCCTTGTCACATTCTCAAAGTTGTCCATCCTTAAAGACACTTGTTGAAGTTGTGCCATGATGGTCTGAAAATGTTCATTGTTTTTTCTTTGTGTGTCTTGCATAGCCTTTATGAACAGTTTAAGCTCATTATCCTCCATAGCTTTTCCTTCACCCATGGTATTCTCAACAACCTGCAAAAATCGTTAGTAACACAAGAAAAGAACAATGGATCAAGATAAAACCTCACTCACTCCCTTACGTGTATCCCTCGTCACTCGTGTATCACGCCAATTAATCTTGGCTTTTACCCGATGATGAGTTCACACCTTAGCCTTTTACCACTCCTTGAGCGTACCTTGTATGCCCTTGAATGAGAACCTGCTCAATTGATCCTTGGTACAAACCCAAGTAAGTATTCAAGATGAGTAGTAATGAAAATGGAAGCTTAGGGTAAGGTTTAAACCACTAGAATTCAAGAAACCAAGACTCAAGGAATTTTAGATTTAAGAAGCACGTTTGACACCCCTAGTGTGTGGTTTTCTTGATGAAAATCTTGATTTTCAAATGTCCTTTAATAACTTTAATGCACTTATGTTCAAACAGAAATAATAAGAAACTCCACCAAAACATCAAGAAATAAGAAGAGTAGAATCTGGTCAATTAAACTTTCGTACGTGGCGTTATTCTCTGTCCAACGATCTGTATGTTTCAACAGGTCTATTCGGTTGCACAAGGACAGTATTCCAGCCAAATATACTTCAGTTTAATTGGTTTAGTTCGTATGCTTGGCTTTTATCACCTTGCACACCTCTTTTGCTTTCCTTTGTATTGCACGCCTCTAATACCAATTGATACGATCGGGATGTCGCCCTCTCGTATATCACAAGAACATCATTCCCAAAGGACCGTCTTGAAAAGAAATCCATACAAAATAACCCAATCTTCTTGACCCCTTCGTAACTTGTCGAAGACCCCAAGAACAACTCGAATGGGTTGCTTCGAATATTCAACCAAGATCGTTGAAATCCTCCTTTTGTGTTGCAAGTTAGACCCCTAGCCAACCCGTGGAATAGACACCTAACCAACCTGTGGAATAGACCCCTAACCAACTCGTGGAATAGACCCCTAATTGACAAACCCAAAAGAATGAATCAAATCAAGTGGAAGAAACTCTAGGCGTAGGTTTTGGTCGCCATGGAATCACTCCAATAAGACCAGAAATTAGTTCTATTCCAAGAACTAAGAAATGATGCGCCGCTACAGTGCGATGAACAGTATTTTTTTTTTTTTTAAACCAGAAATCAAGAGTAACCTTCAAGAAAATTGTTTCAAGGTTCTTATGTAGGCCAAGATTCAATTTTCTCAAAAGTTTTAAACACAAGAAACATTAAAACAACAAAGAACACTCGAAAACAGTCAAGATTCTAAGCAAACCACACACAAAACCCTAGAATTCTTGATGTATAGATATCAAGAATGACTCTAAAGGTTATGACAAACCCTAAGACACGAAACAAAAGGCACCAACACAATTTTTGAAGACAAGAAACACGAAAAAAACAAACACGAAAACAAAAGGCACCACGTCAAGGGTTCCTTGGTGATGCGCGCGGGATTGTGAACGGCCAAGATCGCTTGATGATTCCAAGTAAAAAGCCTCGAATACTCTTCAACGAAGAACGAAGAACCTAGGGTTCTAATTTAGACCAACTTGAGCGGGTTCAATTTGCCTAAATTATTACGCTAAGAACTTGATCAAACGCGAAAGAATTACTCTAAGCGGGTAATTGGGTCGCCACAAGCGTAGGCTTGATAAGACCGAGAACGGTTCTAATCCAAGAACCAAGAAATCGCTCTGAAAGAGCTCTCAAGAACACACCTTTAGGGTGAATAATGATCCAAAATCTCATAATCTCATTAAACGAACGAAGTCAGCCTTTAAATAGGCTTAGAAGCATATTACAAAATATGGAAAGTAAATCACTAATAAAACTCTAGATAAGCACGATCACTAATCATAGTCTATCATGCCTAACTATTAGGAACGGATTACAACTATGGAATAATTAAAATACTAAGAGAAACCCTAAATTAAGACGAAGTTGCACGTTCTGTGGGAGGCCGCGGGGTAGGCGCGGACTCGATCAGATCGTCTGCTGCTCTCCCTTAACCATTCGGACTCAATCTGATGGAGGCCGTGGGCAAGGCCACGGCGCGGCTTGATGCGCGGCCTTGGTCAGAAGTTGCGTTCCTCCATCTTTTTGGCATGACTTGAACACCTTGCTCAATCCCTTGGTCAACCATGGCTTTTCCCAATGATCCATCTTCACGTAAAGCTCCATTCCTTGACCCAAATTAGTGTAACAAGTCTTGACGATTGTAAAAAGCCATCCCACGTAGCTTCATCCTTAAGCGTATTCCATGATCAATCTATGCAATTTCCTTGTTCTTGAGCACCAACATAGGGTTGCTTGATAGATGATCCTTGGCTGCCTCATGCTCAGGTTAGTGAATAGCTCATCTCCATGGGATCCATCGTGAACCGTGCTCATATCAGACTCCCCCTCTTCAAAACGATTCGTCCTCGAATCGTCGCCTACATCATAAAAATGAACATGAGGAATAATGGAAATATTAGTTACATTAGTAGGCTCACCTTGCAAAACTAAACCATAAATGTTCCCAAGAAACTCGAACTCCTTAAGCAATTATCATCACAAATAAATCTAAAATCAATTGTTTCTTGAGTTAACACTATAAAACTCACATTTAATCAACACAGATGTATAGATAGATTCATGTATTAGAGCAATAAATTTTCCTTGATGAGAATCATCCCTAAAAACATGAACAAAAACTAACATATCGGGACACAAAGCAACATAACTACCATAAGATAAATACTCCAAAATAGCAACACAATGAAAATAACCAACCAATAAAACAAGTGGACAATGTGCATAAGTAGACCTACTAGGCTCACAATGCAATATAAACTCAAGATCACAATTAACAAAATCTAAACGAGTAATTAAACTGTCTAAACACACATATGCTTTAGCTTGAGAATAACAATGAAAACTAGCATGCACAGGGTACATAAGAATAACTAAGCCATGAACAATGAAAATCCTAGAACGCATATCACATGAAGAATCATGTAACAAAAATTTCAAAGTATCAGACATAGAGTGAATTAACAAGAATAAACTCCTAAAACATAATGTAACATATAAATCGTCACATCTTAGATGCACAACACAACTGTTTAGACTAGAATGAACATATGAAGTAAAACTAAGATGCATGTTAACAACACTTAAATGAAATAAAGATAGAAAATCTCGCCACCAAGAAAATGAAGTAAGCAAGTAAGGAATAATGGTGATGGTGTTATGAATCCTCCCATATCCTTCGCCTTTGATGAACGCCACTTGACCAACTTCATCCTCATGGAATCGTCCCTTTATGAAAGGCGTATTTCTTGCTAATTCAAACTGCAAAAAAGACACAAAACTACTAGACCAAGAAAACAAAAATGCATAAGCTAGCTTAATCAAAGCATAGTAAACAGCTTCATGCATGCCATCTTTGTAAACCCTATTCAAGCTCAAATAGCACTTAAACATGGCAACACAAGATATTTCACCTAAACTCATCACAACATAAAAATCACAACCCATAATAGGTGAATCCTCAACAAGGTCTTGCATAAGATGATCATGCAAAAGACTAGACTCATTCATACTACCAATGTTCAAATGAAGTATGCCATAATAGTTAGACTCACTATGCAAGAATATATCATGAAACAAAACACCTAAACTACACATAGAAGTAGTAAAGACGAAATTACCAAAAGTAATCGATACTAAAGCATTGAGACTAGAATGTAACTCATGCAATAATGCATACTCACTCAAGGTTAATCTAAAATGTAAAACACACTTAAACCTAATGTTTGGATACCAATGCACGCCATGCCACCAATCAAACACATAACCCAGCAACCAATTGCTATTGATGGCACAAGATGACAAATTTGCTAGAATATGTCCTTGCTTCACCAAACTTCTCCCTCGAACTCTTTCCACCTTTTTATGTGTTGTATGAGTAACGTCAGATTGCATGTGAACAACGTTAGGAGAACATATAGCTTGTCGCTTACTCCCTTGAAGGATTACTCCATTATTCTGCGCAAAGGGAACAAACACACTAGGAAAATAAAAGTGAAGAGAGTTAGTGAATAAACAATCTTCTTTGTACATGGGTACAAGAAGTTTTGGTTTCACAATCACAGCACTTGTTTCCTCACTTATGCTATCTTCCCCTCCCCTATTTTCTTTTTTTATCTCAGAATTTTTCCACTCAATTTGTTTCACATTGCACTCAATTTGTTTTCTCTCAATACTCATACTCTTTCCTTCGCTCTTTTCTTTTCCTTCAAGAAACTCGTCATTCTTACTGAGGTCTTGCACACTCTCTTCTTTTTTATTACTCTCATTTTCTCCTTCGAGTGCATTCTTTGGCTTTGTTTCCAAAGGTGACTTTTCAACCTTTGTGGTTTCCAAGAGTCCTTCAAGATCAACTCCACATGGTGGTTTCGAAATCTCACACGTCTCCTCCATTGGCTTCTTAATATTGGTCTCAAATTGCTGTTCCAAGTGTGACTCCTCCAATGGTGATGTATGAGCTTTACTTGACACCCCCAATGGTTGTATGAAATCAACTTCACGAGCTTTCTTTTCTGTTTGAGCAGCCATATGAGCTTTATATTCATCCATAAGCTTCTGTACAAGCTCATCCATATCCTCACATTCATTCCTCAACTCTTTCCATGGAGAATCAAGATGTTGTCTTCTAGAGGGTTTAGAATTCAATGGTCTTTCCTTCCTCTTTGAAGCAACACCCTCATAACCACAATTGTCAATGATAGACTGTTTAGAAGAATGATGAGATTGAGAATATTTCGATGGTACCTTCCTTTCTACTTTTCTTGAAGCATATGTAGCATAATCACGCTCATTGATGTATCTCTTAGAGGAATGAGATGTGACATTGTGATCAAAATGATTCGTTCTTTTGAGCACAATAGGTTCCCAAGCCATATTTAAACCTGCAAGAAAAGTTAGTGACAGAGAAAACAACTAATAAGAAGATAGCCTCACCACTCCCTTACTATATGCACTCAAGCACTCGTGTTTCACTCAATGTATATGGCTTTTTCCCTCAAATGAGCTCACCCCTTAGCCTTTTACCACACTAAAGTACTTTCTTATTGGCCCTTTGATGAAGAACCACTCAATCACTCTTACCAAGTACTAATGGATACCCAAATGTAAGATTAATGGTGAGAGTAGACAAAAGCGAAAGCTTAGAGTAGAGTTTGATCAATAAAAAAAAATCAAGAAAATAATGCAGATAAGATTTGACTCAAGAAAGACACAAATTAGATGTCCTAATGTGTGGTATTGTTGGATGAAAAATCTTGATTTTTATTGTTCTTTTGAAAGGAAACCATATTCTTGTGCAAACAAAAACTATTTTTCCCAAAAGGAACAATCATACACAAGAAATCAACTTTCCTTATTCAAAAACCACCACACTTTCCTTTCTCTCTTTGCTCACTCCCAATCCCCTACAAATTAGGACATTCCTACTTTTTCTCTTAAAAGCACACGACTTCCTCTTCCACACTTTTGGACAATTTCTTTTTTTTTTTTTCAATAAGGTACACAGCCAAACTCTTAAAATTCCTCCAAGATTGCAGCACATTCCCCTCCTAAAATTTCTCCATGATTTTCTCTCAAGATTGTTTCTCCCCTTAAAATTAGGGAACTTGTTTTCTTTTTCCTTCTAAAACACAATTGGACAGATTTGGGGGAGATTTCTTCAATTAATCCAAGCTGGAATTTTCAAGAAACACATCTTATCATCCAAGAAATAAAATCCTAGCAAGCTATTCTTCCAAGAAAAATGAAACTATTAATCAAGAAGTCCAAGAACACAACTTCCAACAAACAAGATAACTCAAGAACTTCAAGATAATATGGAAGAACTTCAAAACCAAATTTCCAGCAATCAAGACTTCAAGAAAGTTAACTCTTTTCAATCAAGAACCTCAATAACCCCCAAGATTCTTTCAAGAAACCACCCAAGATTTTCAAGAAGTTCAAGAACTGATCAAGAATATCAAGAAATCCATCAAAAAGGCTGGACAAACTCAAGAAACTCACAAACTTGTTTTCTTAAATTCAAGAACTCAAAGGTAAGTCCTTGAAACTCAACATAAACTTCAAGGAACATCAAGAAACACTACCAAAACACCAAAAAACAAAAAACAGATCTGAACAGATTAGTGCAAGGCTTTTTCCACACCTTCTTTGCACGCCTCTTTCCTTCTCTACTTCTTTTGGTGCACGACTCTTTAACTTGTTGTGCACGACTCTTTTTTTCTTCCTTTTTTTTTTTTAAATCAAACACCAAAAAAACTCACAAATCCAAAAAAACTCACAAGAAACTAACAAATCTGGACAAAATTCTCAGGTGAACAGTAACACATGATGAATAGTGTCGTGAACAGTATCGCTACAGTAATTCGCTACAGTACTCTTTTTTTTTTTTCAAAACAACCAACAACAGAATCACACAAACACTGCAATTTTCTAGAAGATTTCAGCCCCCTTAAAAATTGTTTCTACACAAGAACACCAGAAAACAAGAAAACAACAAGATTTATCAAATATACCACACGAGACCTAGAATTCTTGATTCAAGAAAATCAAGAACGACCCTTAAACCCTAAGGAATTTCAGAAAAACATGAAAACAAAACTAGAAACACAAGAATCAAAACAAAAGCAGATCTGGATGGAATAAAGAAGAAACATGGAACACAAGAAAAGACAAGAAACACACAAGTTGTTGTCTAGGCACGAAGCACTTGACAAACAACAATTAAACAACAAGAATAAAGGGATATATCCGATCTTTCGAAGGAAAAATACGGATTGAAAACCTGAAAAAATCAAGAACAAGGCTCTGATACCAATTGATGCGCGCGGGATTGTGAACGGTCAAGATCGCTTGATGATTCCAAGTAAAAAGCCTCGAATACTCTTCAACGAAGAACGAAGAACCTAGGGTTCTAATTTAGACCAACTTGAGCGGGTTCAATTTGCCTAAATTATTACGCTAAGAACTTGATCAAACGCGAAAGAATTACTCTAAGCGGGTAATTGGGTCGCCACAAGCGTAGGCTTGATAAGACCGAGAACGGTTCTAATCCAAGAACCAAGAAAGCGCTCTGAAAGAGCTCTCAAGAACACACCTTTAGGGTGAATAATGATCCAAAATCTCATAATCTCATTAAACAAACGAAGTTAGCCTTTAAATAGGCTTAGAAGCATATTACAAAATATGGAAAGTAAATCACTAATAAAACTCTAGATAAGCACGATCACTAATCATAGTCTATCATGCCTAACTATTAGGAACGGATTACAACTATGGAATAATTAAAATACTAAGAGAAACCCTAAATTAAGACGAAGTTGCACGTTCTGTGGGAGGCCGTGGGGAAGGCCGCGGGGCGGCCTTAGGCACGGACTCGATCAGATCGTCTGCTGCTCTCCCTTAACCATTTGGACTCAATCTGATGGAGGCCGTGGGCAAGGCCGCGGCGCGGCTTGATGCGCGGCCTTGGTCAAAAGTTGCGTTCCTCCATCTTTTTGGGCGACTTGAATACTTTGCCCAATCCCTTGGTCAACCATGGCTTTCCCCAATGATCCATCTTCCAGTAAAGCTCCATCCTTGACCAAAATTAGTGTAACAAGTCTTGGCAATTGTAAAAAGTCATCCCACGTAGCTTCATCCGTAAGCGTACCCATGATCAATCTATGCAATTTCCTTGTTCTTGAGCACCAACATAGGGTTGCTTGATAGACGATCCTTGGCTTCCTCAGCTCGGTTATGAACAGCTCATCTCCATGGGATCCATCGTGAACCGTGCTCATATCACTTGGTTCACGAATTAAACGAGATCTTGAGTTCAACGAGTTGCATACCAGAAATCCAAGACTTTCTTGGCAACGCAACCGTGCGCACATCAAGTGGTATCAGAGCCATCTTCTTGGATTTTTTCAGGTTTTTCCAATCCAATTTTTCCTTTGGAAAAATTCGGATATATCCCTTTTTTCTTTTTTGTTGTTTATCAAAGAGCTTCGAGCTTGGTTAAGCAACTTGTGTTTTATTTATTTTTCTTTCTTTGAGTCGTTGTCAAAGAGCTTCGAGCTTGGACAACAAGTTGTTTTCTTGTGTCTTTTTACTTTCGTTTCTTGAAAAAAAAAATTTCTGCCATAATTGTTTCGTTGCTTTCTTTGTTAAAAATTGTGGCCTAGGTTTGTTTAGAGTTGTTCTTGGTTGCTTCTCAATCAAGAATTCTAGGTATTGTGTGGTATTTTGTGATTCTTGATTGTTTTTGGTGTTTTCTTGATTTTTCTTGTGTTAAAAACTCTCAAGTAAAGAAGATTCTTAAACTTAAGACACTCACAAATCAACTTTCTTGAAGTTTTGAGTCATTCTTGTATTGTTCTTGAAGGAAAAAAAAAAGGCAGAAAAATCGTTTTAAAAAAAAAAGAAAAAAAGGCAGATTGTGTGCTTAAAAAGAAAGAGCCAAAAGCACAAAGAAAAAGGAGGAAAAGGAGAGTAAAAAGGAGTGCACAACAAGGTAAAAACCGTGCACAAATATTTATTCAAAGTTTCTTGAAGTTTCTTGGTGATCTTGATACCGATCTTGAAGTTCTTGAACTTACTTGTCAAGTTCTTGAATAATCTTCAATCTGTCCAAACGATTTTTGGTTGTTCTTGAGAATCTTGTGTTTTGTGCTTTGTTTCTTGAGGTTCTTGATTGATTTCTTGAACTTTCTTGATCAATTCTTGAAGTTCTTGAAGCCTTCTTGGTCGTTCTTAGTCCTTCCTCAATTGCTAGAGTTGTTTCCTTGTGATTGTCAAGTTGTGTGTTGCTGGAATTTTGTTGTTGTTGCTGTACAAATTTCTTGTTGTTGTTCCAGCATCTAGCTCGTGTAAAAAGCAAGGAAAAATGAATTATTTTGGTCTTAAAAGGAGTAAATAATCTGGTTGAAAGTGACTTGGAAAAGGAAAACCAAGTGCCAACCAGATTTGACTTGCCAAATCAGAAAAGCACTAGGATTCCTTTCTTTTAGGAAACCAGCTTGTTTCCTTCTTTCTTTTTGGCTTGTGTCCGAATTTTAAGTCCTTTTTGAGTCAATTGTGGTTATTAAAATCGTGTTCCTTGTTTCATAATTGGTTTGTGTTTGCTTTTTGTTGTTATTTGTCCAAGAATCCTTCTAGGAAAAGGTTTCCAATCCTACTCTAACAAGGATTACTTGAGTTTTTACTTTTTGCACAAGAATATTATTATTTTTCAAGAGAACATTAAAAATCAAGGATTTTTACACAATTATACCACACATTAGGGTGTCTATTTTGTGTCAATTCTTGATTCTCATCCATTCTTTGATTTATTCTCTTAATAAAAAACACTCTAAGCTATTTTTTCTTGGCCTCTACACTTACTCTTTACAAGTTGAGGTTGCTATAGGTTCTTGGTGGGATTGATTGAGCTGGTTCTTCATCAAAGAGCCTACAAAAAGATTCTTTGAGTGGAAAAAGGCTTAGTTGTGAGCTCATTTGAGGGTAAAAGCCAATCTACTTGAGGGAATCGAGTGCCAAAGCACTAAGGGAGTGTTTCACATATTCTTGACTATTTTCTTTGTTATTTCTAACGATTTTTCTTACAGGTTTTTATGACATAATGGCGTCTTCTATGGACA
>JAMWEH010001271.1:0-27187 GCA_024721245.1 Mitragyna speciosa | reverse complement strand
GATGATACCTTCTTTTGCTTATCATAGAGACTACGGATTTACCAACAAAAGTGTGAAACATTTGAAACTATGATTCACTCTTACACCTCTCATCCTTATGCATGGGATGAACCCTGCTTTCCACACCGTCTCACTGTTGAGGTATGATCTTTTTTGAGCTCCAGATGACATCTTTTCTGAATTCTCCTTGTCCATATAATTGTGTGTGTGTCATGTCCAACTAATCAGGTGCTTGGTGAGCGTGTGATTGGATTTTATACTCTTGATGATGTCAAGGATTACTCACCAGTACACTTATCTGCAACTCCTGAGGTATTCTTGTGGTGTGCTTTGTCCATTTTGATAACATATGTACACTTCAGCATAATCCAAATAATTTATATATGAATTAAGTCACATATATAACTTCTACATATGAAGTTTGTATGGAGGCATTCTTCTATAACAATGAATCAAATGACAGGATAAAGTGCCCATAGCTTACGAGCTGTTTTGCTCTACTATATTTCAGATTTCAGGCTCTTTTATGTCTCGAGAATTTGAGTTTTGACAATCCCTTTTTGATCTGGTGAACTTTACGCCATTCTTCTAAACTGGAATATCCATTGTTTACTTGCACAATATATACAGTTATCCTAAATGGCTTTATTTACCTGGACAACACAAGATAAAACTGTGGCCCAGAATTCCATTTTAATAGCGCATATTCACCCTTTAGACATCATAAAATCTCTACCAACCAAACCTTGCCACTGTCGCCAATAACCAAAAGAAAAGTTAGAAGGAAAACCAGAATGAACAATACTTAGATTTTTGTACCATGCCTGTCAACAAAAATAGAAAATTCCAAAAGACCTGAAGGGAAAAAAATGTGTGCGCAAGATAAATTGGATGATATCAGCTGTGAGTAATTGAAACCATTCTGCTGGAAGAATTGAAAATTAATATTGTGCAATTTGGGTTGAGCAGTCAAATCAAAGAATTTCTGCAAGTAAATGTTTTCCGAACAAGGGATATAGAACTAATTAATGATGGTAACATGCTTTTAAGTTCTCTTTTGCTTCCTTTCTCTATGAATCCCAATTCTAAGTTTTCTGTCAGTTCTAAACGAACTCAGCTTTTGAGCTTTTCTTCATGACTTGGATGATTTTGCAACTGGGTTCGGCTGTTAATGGGATCATTATTTTGCAGAAACCTGAAAGAACTTTGCTTGTTTCTGTTCATTCTGAAGGAGCAATTAAGGTACAAATCCCTTACTTGAAATAATTCAAAAATTTTCTTCCGTTTTTTTAAAATGGTCATATTTAGTTGTAACATTATTGCAGGTCCTCAGCATTATTGATTCCAGTTGCCATGTTTTGAATGATTTGCCGACTTCAAACACCTCTCATTTCAAACTTAAGCAAAAAGAAGCACAAAAAGGGGAAATTTTAGGTCCTTATAACCAAAGGATATTAGTTGATATTCCCTTTATTGGAATCTCTTTAATGAATTCGTACCCAGAGGTATCTAAAATCATTATTAGTTTTGAAGTTTTCTATTGAAACAGTGCTACTGACATGGATCGGTGCTTATATTTTTGGCTCCTCCTTTCTGTTGCAGGAGTTGCTCTTTGCTTGTGCAAAAAATTCAAGAATCGAACTCACTCAGAGTGTCGATCAACAAAAATTTTGCTTGCATATCTCATTCTTGCAAATTGATAACCAGTTGGCAAACACTCCATATCCTGTCATTTTGTCCTTTGACCATTGCTATAAAGGCAATAAGGAAGATAGGAAAAAGATTGCCAGTCAAATTGATTCTGATGGGTTGCACGAACCCGTGATATATTTATCCGTGGCCAAGTGGAGGACCAAAAATATGTCATTGGTTTCCTTTGAACATATTAATTTAAGGTTTGTGTTGTTTTGGCAATTATGTCTGATAAGTTTAAGAAGCATTCTTAAACTAGATCTAAGTTTAAGAAGCACTATTAAACTTTGGCTATATGAACAATGGTTGCAGAGTGACAGATTTTCATCTTGAGCTTGAACAAGATTTAATATTAAGTCTATTGAAATACTTCAAAACTATGCAATTGAGGTTCCAGACAAGGGTGCTGCAGCAAGTGGATTCTACACTATATCCATCTTTTTATGATCCTGGAATTGTCAAGGATACTTCTTCACAAATTCAGACCCTTGTTACTACTTCATATCATGAAGACTGGAGAAGCTCTTTGCTTCCTCCAGTAATTCCTATTGGAGCTCCATGGCAACAAATTTACCTTCTAGCCAGAAAGCAGAAGAAAATATATGTTGAACTACTTGATCTGGCACCAATTAAGATGACTTTGAGGTTTTCATCCTATTCACTATTTTTGCATCTCTCTCTCTCTCTCTCTCTCTCTCTCTCTCTGGAGTTCTCCTGTGGTAAACAAACCCACACCTGTATGATGTGTTTCTTGCTCCAGTTTTTCCAGCAGTCCTTGGATGCTTCGTAGTGGGGTCGTCGCATTAGGAGAATCCCTCATCCATGTAAGTTGGAAAAAGCTTTCCTTGAAAAATGTTAAATTTTTTAAAATACAATGTGGGTTGATTAAGATCTTGATGTAGCTTCATCTGTTACTAATTCTGATGACATCATTTAACAGAGAGGTTTTATGGCCCTAGCTGATGTTGAGGGTGCAAATATTCATCTTAAAGAGCTGGTTCTTTCTCATCAGCTGGCTAGCTGGGAATCCATCCAAGAAATCCTTATTAGGCATTACACTAGGCAGTCTCTTCATGAAATGTACAAGGTAATCTCTTAAGTGATCTCTTTCTATACCTCTTAGAATCTGATCTGTCAAAGAGATGATAGATCTTTTTCCATACCTCTTAGAATCTAATCTGGCAAAAAGATTGGGTACAACTGGCTCATGAATTAATTTAATTTATTGTTCCAAGGTGTCTTTCCTCTTGTTTTTTCCCACATCATCATATTAGGGAATTCATATGGTTTGGCAGTTAAAGTATGAGCTGGTTGGTATATGGGATAGTGCATGCGATGTTCTGCTCTGTAGGAAGATTGGGAGATCTTGAGGCTGAAATGTGAGATTTTATGCATTTTCAAATTGTTAGATAGTGTCAGCCGTCTGTTAGATTGTTAGTTAGCGTTCAATATTGTTTCTCAAAAGGTCTGTAAACAAGTTAGGTAGTTAACTTGAATCCAAAGAGAGTGAATCAGATTTATATCTTTCTTTTGGCACATTTTTAGTAACAGGCTTTTGTGGTCCTGGAGTATCGGTGTCCCAATCTTTTGAGTTTACCCAGAAAGAACTTGTAAGTCCATTATGTGGGTGTGGAAGGTTTTGATGATCTTTTACCTGGCAGAATAGCCTCTCATCACTTTACATTAGGGACATTGGGCTCATCGGCTTGTTTATTTCATCTCAGTGTACTCATTTCTGTTGATACACTGGAGACTATCAAAATTTAAACTGTAGAGTTTCATTCAGTAATCTAATGAAATTTAGGGAAAATGGCCTTGGCATACCTGTCAATCTCATTAGCCGGATAGGATGTTCATATATGAACATCTATCTTGTATTGGAGAAAACATTACATTGAGTTCTGCATGTTTTAAAAGCCATATATTTGATTGTATTTGTGATGGTCTTCCCAAATTTAAGAATTAATCATCAAATAGACATGTTACTCACCATCCTATGAGTTTTTTGTTGCAGTTGGTCGTTTGATAAACTACTTGTCGTTTTTCTTACATCAGCAGAATTATTAGTAATTTCTTAAGCTGTTATTGTTTATTGTATAGGTGTTTGGTTCTGCTGGCCTTATTGGCAACCCTATGGGATTTGTAAGGAGCGTCAGTCTTGGCATAAAAGATTTTATATCAGTTCCTGTCCGGAGTGTTTTTCAGGTGTGTGTGTACTACTCTTTGTTAATGTAATAATCAAGCTTATGCGGTGGAATTGACAATGGCTCTTGCAGAGCCCTGTAGGACTCATTACAGGCATGGCACAAGGCACCACCAGTCTTCTGAGTAACACAATCTATGCCATTAGTGATGCTGCTACTCAGTTCAGCAGAGCAGCACACAAGGTACTTGTTACCCTAGCTACGCTTGAAACCTGGGAATACTATTGGCTTCTAGTCTCAACATGAATCTCAACTTGCAGGGAATTGTTGCTTTTGCATTAGATGACCAGAATGTTGGGCAGATGGATAGGCAAAAAAATGGAATATCAACTAATAGCAAAGGTGTAATTAATGAATTTTTGGAGGTGTGCTTTCTCTATTTTCACTACTCTAATCATATTGGTTCAATGCTTTTACAAAGTGAAATTTGTGCTTGTTTACTTATATATCCAAAAACATACATGCAAATGTCTTGGATGTGATGAGATATAAAAAGAAGAACTTCTAGCACTACATTTTCAGTTGTATTCTGTCAATTGCATGGAAAAAACATGGTGAAAACGAGTGATACTAAGTTTGTGCCAAATTTCATGAGTTAGTATTTTAACTACGAAAATGTTCCCTAACATTGAAATTGTAGAATATGTGAATTCTTTGGTTATTTATTGTTTTTAACTAGTTGGAACTGTTGCACACCTTTTTAGCAAACAAATCTCAGGAATGGAACTCCTCCGCACATTTCTAAATAATGTAATTTGTTGTTTTTAAATGTGCTGTGCTTGATATGATCCATGAACTTTACATGAAGAACAATTTTCTTTTTTTGGTGACTATTGTGTTATATCGTAGGAACTAGGCGTAAGATTTTCTTGAAAGACAAGATAAGAGCTTTAAGATTTTTGGGTTGACGATTGATTGTTTTAATTAGTCGTCAAGAGAATATGTACAGAGTTAGAAAACAAACAAAAAGGAAATAAATATACAATATTATATTAAAACCATTTACCACATGGGTTTTGCTAACAAGTATCAACACATAATTCATCGTTAATCAAATATGAAGTACCATCAAAGCAAAGTTTTTATATTCACTGAATCCTGAATGTAGAGAAGTTCGGAATTGTATTACCGTGAAAGTTGCATATTGTCCTACATTAGAGAAATGATCCTACTGGAGAGTGAAAAGGTATATTGCCCAAACTGCTGTATAGAAACCATAGATTCAGCAGAAATTTCATTCCTTAACAGTCTTGAATCAAGTTATAAATACAGTTGTAAGGTTGAAAATCTGAAGGGTTTGCTGAAGTGATTCAGGCTATTGGTGTCCCCTTCGAGAGTTGCGAGTCCTTGCCGCTGCCTGAATGATGATTGGCCTTTTTCACCATTTTATTTATTCCACATCAATCATCCTCCGCCTATATTCTCTTCACCAAGAATATACTAGTCATATGGATGATCACCAGAATATTAATGGTCTTTAAACTTCCCATTTCAGGGACTTACTGGTCTTCTCCAATCACCTGTTCAAGGTGCTGAAAAACATGGCCTACCTGGTGTTCTATCTGGTAATGCAACTCCTAGTTGCACTTCCCTTTTTCCCCCCTAATTTTATCTTTCCCTTTTTTAGGTGCATGATAATTTATAATAAACTTTCCCTTTTGTAGGTGCATGATAATTTATAATAAACTAACTGATTCTGATCCTCTTCCTCATTGTCAATTTGTTCTGCAGGCATAGCTTTGGGAGTAACAGGACTTGTGGCAAAGCCAGCTGCCAGTATCCTTGAGGTTACTGGAAAAACAGCACAAAGCATCAGAAACCGGAGCAAGCTTCCTCATATGGGTTCACAGCGTTTTAGAGTGCGCCTACCAAGGCCTTTAAGCGAAGGATGCGCCCTGAAGCCTTACTCTTGGGAGGAAGCCATTGGAACAGCTGTGCTTAGAGATGCTGACAATGGTTTGAAACTGAGAGACCAGACCTTAGTCATGTGCAAAGCACTTAGACATGGTGGTAAATTTGTAATCATCACAGACAGATGTATCTTGGTGGTTAGTTGCTCCAGTCTGGTAGATTTGGGTAAGCCTGATTTCCAGGGGGTTCCTGCCAACCCAGAGTGGGTGATAGAAGCAGATATTGGAATAGACAGTGTAATTCATGCCAATATTGATGAATATGCAGTACACATAGTAGGAAACAGCATGGATACCTTCTTGAGGCCTTCCCTGCACCAGTACAGGCAAGGTCAGGGAAGTTGGGTAAAGCGGTGGAACAAGTATCATACTCCTCTCCCCCTGTTCCAGACTAACTTAGAATTTGCATGCAAAGAAGATGCAGAGGACCTTCTACAAGTGCTTTTGTCTACTATCGAGAAGGGAAAAGACAAGGGCTGGGGCGGGATGTCTATTCTGCATCAAAGTAATCTCAAATAGATACAATAATCGCAGTGCCCTCCCTTTATTCCAGACTAAGAAGTTACATGCAAAGGAGGTGCTGAAGACCTTGAACAAGTGCATTTATCTATTACTGAAGGGAAAAGATGAAAGCTGGGGCAGGATACATGTTCTGCAGCAAAGCACTCTTGAATAGCTGGTAGCAAGAGCTGAACACGTGGCAGACACAGTTCTTCGGTTTCAGATTCAAATGTATTTAGTCTTGTTCTGTCACAGGGGGCACTTCGATTTCTAGCCAGCCAACCTTGTGAAAGTGAGTGCGGGCTGTGTACATAAATCTCGGTTTTGTACAGTGTATGCAGATTTGTACATTTCATCCGTGTTCAGCTTTGTATTACAACATTTTTGTCTCATGCGAAGTAGCCGAGTCCAACCATACATAAACATTGTGGCGTATCAAGTCTGTTGTTTAACTTTCCTTGTGATAAATAAATGCTTCCGGTATATAATAAGAATACAGCTAACATCTCTCTCTCTCTCTCTCTCTCTCTCTCTCTCTCTCTCTCTCTCTCGTGTTTATCAGGATTCTGGAGCCTCCCATTCGGTCCACTACTGCTATTATTGCCAGTGTTGGATCCACGGGAGGTTTGAGAATTCATTATTGCTACTGTGTTTGCATTGTAGTTTGCAAATTTTGTGATCTTGTTTATCAGCTGTGTAATGGTTCCATTTGAGGCTATTATTGAGAACTTGTATAATTTTACTTTTAAGAGCTGGATTATCCATAAACACTCGGAAGTCTTGCATCTATTTTTCTGGACACGCTTACCCTCATTTCACGGAATAGATACATAAAAAATCTTAATATACCCAACGTAGATATCTAGAATTTTCTATTCGCACTAAAAGAATTTCAAAAAAATCACGTATCAGTTCATTGTGGATGAAAAGGTTAAAAAGAAAATTCCTAGATGGAATGCTATTTTCTGTGTCTTGAAAGAAAGCTATTATTCAACGTCTTCCATTACCACCTATGATAATGTGCCCTCTCCCAAGCATGGTTTGCCATATCACTTGAGTCTGCGACGTATCACTCGAGTCGTAATTGGAACGGAGCCTACTGTTACGATACTGTTACCCGCATCATCTTTTGAACTATATCAGATACGTATCACCGAGAAATCGACAACATCCACCGATATGAATGGTATGACACCGTATCGGTGAATATCGACCGAGATCTCGACGATATGTATCGGATATGCACTGTTATGGACCAAAAAACTTAAAGACGTAAACACAACTCTCCCTACTAAAAGGAAAACAAAAAGTTGAAGAATAATAATCATATACTAGAATGATTCACCAAACAATATTGTAAATTGTAACAATTATTAAACACATGTCATACACGTAAAGGCAAGGAGCATATGCCTTTTCGGTACAATGACGGGCCAATTGTATGATCATCTCCATCGGATCTTGCGTCAGTCGGGGAGGTCGCAACTAGCGTAGTTTCATTCTTTCTTGTGGACTTGGGTGTTCATAATTTTGGGTGTGCTCATTTGACTGTTACTATCATTTAACACTAGATTTTATTAAGTACTGAAAACATATCCTAACTCTCTGTAGTCACACATATTCATGGGTGCTGTGCAACAAATGCCTTATTCTTACAATAATACGCAGAGAGATGAGCATGATTTTGAACCTCTTCGTCATTCTACATGGTATTAAGAGGTATGTAAAGAAAGTAAAAATATACTGTTACTATATTTGATAGAATTCAAGATCTACACATACATCTTGAATTTAATATTTCAATGATATTTATTATTGTTATTTTTTATTTTAGAAATTTGAGATCAATCACTTGGGCATTGTAGTTGATCAATTTATGATAGGAAATTGTTATTGAGAATATGGTAAGAACATCTTGCTTCTTTATGTCTTTGTATTTTGTAATATTATTTGATATATATCTCTTTCTTTTCTTGTATTCAAGTAAACATTACTACTTCCTTTGTATAATTTTTATTGTATTATTTAAGATATAATGGTTCTATTATTATATTTAAGTGATGTCATATAAAATTGATGCTAAAATCATTTATTACTAATGTTACAGGTCTACAGTTATACAACATTACTTTATTTAAATAATTAGTGACTATTAAGTGACTATATATGACAATGTAAGTATTTAGTAAATTTAATTTGATAATTGTGTTAGTTATGGTATTTTTTATTTTTAATAATTTTTTTAGATGTTTTAAAAATTTTTATATACTATAATGTGCGTATCACCCGATATTCAACCAATACATTACGACGGATGTGGAACAACAGCGACCGCGACGCAACCGCAATCCGCGACGGTGAACCATGCTCCCAAGGGCTTTGTGTAAGGATATGGTATATGTCGGTCTAGTCTGCCTCATCCATTTTTCACTCTCAAAACCAGTGTGCAAACTATGTGGCCCCTCAAAACTTCATCTAGCAGCCCTTTCTCCCCAAGCCTTCAACACCGCCTCTTACAATTCTTCCTATATCAGCTTCTTGGTACTTCTCTTCATCCCTTGGTACCAGATTTCTGCTTTTCCAAGCTCAATAACATCTATTTTCTGATGATCAAGAACCTGATTTATCGAGAAATACGTCCCACACTTCCTTAACTTCTCCTTGGGTCTTTTACTTCTCTTCTACATTAACCTGATCTTTGTTTTTCTTTCCCTTTTAAACTACGGTCAGGAAGGAATGGTATTTCCTCTACTAGCTGTTTTTCTTCAATTAAATTACTTCTCTCTCTATTAAAAGTTTGTACAAATGAGGTCAATTTAGCATCCATACTTGAAATAAATGCTTCCATTCAGGAGCGGAGGCCGGGTGGGGGCCTTGGGGGCACGGGCCCTCACTGCTTCCCATCAAATTACTTTGATAACCATCGTTTTTATAAATAATTTCAAGTATGTCACCACTCTCTTAAACTTCTTAGATGCTTATGGCTGTCTCTTTCGTTTTCCTTTTGGTCCGTATGAGTTTTCTCAATTGGATATTCTTGCACTTGACACTGAATTGGATACTTATATTACCGACTTGAGATCAACTAAGGAATTTTTAAATTTAAAGAAAATCATTGATTTAGCTCAAAAGTTGATGGAGACTAAAAGAAATATTGTGTATCCATTGGTATATATGCTTCTAAAGTTAGCTTTGATTTTACCTATTCCTACCGCTACCATGGAAAGAGCTTTTTAAGCTATAAAAATAGTGAAGAATTGATTACGAAATAGAATAAGAGACATTTAGATAAATGATTGTTTAGTTACTTACATTGAAAAAAATATACTTCGTGAAGTTGAAAATGAGAAAATTATAGACCGTTATCAAAAGATGAAAACACATTGTGAGCAATTGTAAATGGTTTGGTTTACTTTTTGAAATAAAATTATTGTTAGATTAGTATTTTTGAGTATGAATTCAATTATATTTTATGTAGAATATATGCATTATTTCTACTTGTTATGTGCGTATTGATGTTCTTTTGTTTAAAAAAGTAAAACAGTGAGTGAAAAAATTTAAATGTTGCTTTTGCCTCCACTAATTTTTTTTTTTTTTTGGCTCTGCCACTGCTTCCATTCTCTTATCCATTTCAACAAACTTGTCATCTGCATGCAATTTGAAATCCTTCAATTCTGCTTGCAAGCCATAGATATGGTTTTGCAGTCGAGTCTTCATTCTTTTCACTTGTTCTTCCATGGTTTTATAGGCGAGTTTCTTGTGCCATTGGTCCAAGAAAAGATTACCACTTGTCAAGATTCTTAATGGTTAAGTAAGAATCCTAAAGAGAATTACAGATTTCTTATGCAATTCAGTAAAGAACTGATAATAATTCTAAGGTGCTTAAGGGAATAGAATGATTTGAGAGAGAGAGAGAGAGAGATACATTCTAGGAGTTGTTTCATATATATATCTATTCTCTCTTTAAAAGTATGGTGAGTCTTAGTTGTTTTGGAGTCTTTGCACTTTGTAGTGTTAGTTTTCTAATATGCCTAAAATACCCTTATACGCTATTATATTATATTAATTGTATTCTAATTGTAGTAGAACTACAAAACTCTTCACATTCCCTTGTGAAGTTCATTGAATTTAAATTTTGCTGTTAACTAAAATAAAACAATTCTCCATACAAAAAATCTTTATCTACACTTCAATTCAATCCTCAAGAGATTGATAATACCAAGAAACTTTGATTTTTGTTCATCATTTAGTTTTGACTTATTAAAAGTAAAGGACGATAATTAATACAAATTAACTGCAAATTCAAAGAAAACAAGCAATGTACTAAATTGCACTAAATTATGTTAATAAATTATAACATAATTTCAAATTTTATTAAATTATTATAGGATTCTTTTTTAACAAATAGGTTGTTACAAAAAAATAATATATTAAAATTTGGGTTATGAATAAGCACTCCACCAGCAAGTTCCTTTTCGTTTGGTGATTGATAAAATAATTCAAAAAATTGTATATATAGTTCAAAGTTCAAAAAACAAATTGCATACTATCTAAATGGCTCATAAGTATTGGCTTTTACAATCTATGGAGGATGAAAAGGATTTTAGGTACATATTTCTAACGTAAAATTTAAAATATAAAGAGGGCTCATAACAATTTATGTACAAGATGTAGGATTTTCCTTAATGAAAATGGAAAATAATTGGAAGAGTACTATTAATGTTGCCTCCTAATTTTACTTGTGAAAGAACCCCTTTAATTTCATTTTTTGAAAAAAAACTTCTTCAATAAAACAAGGATTTAAAAATTTAAAAATACATAAAAAATCATTTGTAAAGTTGATTTCATAAATGAAATAAAACAAGATAATATATGATATACTTGTATAAAAAAAATGAAGTTTTTCATATCAATAATATAAAACAAATTTACTTGATCGTGATGGATCTTTTTTCACATAAAAAAAATGATATTTTGCATCATTTAGAAAGCAATTAAGTTAATTTTGTGAAATTCTTTTTTAAGTCTTTTCCAACCATGTTAAAAATCTAATCTTCGCAAATGATTATCATTCAAAATTTACTAATTTGATCATACTAATTGAATAAAGAACTTGAATTCTAAAAAGAATAAATATGTATATTATTTACAACTATATAGTTAAATAAATAACTGTTCTTGGAATCCAATGCTTTCTTTCGCCAAATTAATAATTACCATTACGTATATGGGATTTTAAATATACCTTTGAGTTGACATATTTAAAATAAATTAAAAAATAAATAGGTTTTAAGTATAATTATCAATATTTTAGAGAAAGAACTTCAAAATCTTTTTAAAAAAATTATTTTGTAAATAAAAAACTTATAATTTAAATTTTTGAATACAATGATAATTGAGCATACAATAAGTTTACAAAATACCTTAGTGTCAGTTTTAGTATCATAATGCTATTATTTGCAAAGTTTTAAAGAAAAAATTCAAATGTTTTGGGGTTAGGACTTGAAATTCAAACCACGTATTTCAACAACAATTGTTTTAAGAAAAGAATAATATATAATCAATTTAACATGGTATTTAGAAAATTATATAAAAATTTTAGTGTTTAAGAAGTATTATATTTTAAAATAATTTTAATTATCACAATTTAAAACTTGCACCTACCAAGTGCAACCTATGTTCGTTTAAATAACCATAAACATTTAAATATAAATTATGTTTTGAAAAAAGAAGAGTTATTCTTTTTTGACTATATAAGAAATTAATTAAATAAAAATGTGACTTCATACAATGTAAGAGAAAGAGTTGTTAATTAGATATTATCTCCTGCTTAAGTTCTTTTTGTCTTTTATTTTTTGGACTATTTATGAAATAAAATTTAAATAGAAAAAAGAATGTGACATTATCCAATGCTTATGATGATCAAGAGTTATGAATCTTATTAAGTAAACTCTCCTAAAGTGTATCTTTTGTATTGTTTTTGAAATTTATCCTTTTTTATTATTAATAAAAATAAATTTAGTAGAACAAAAATGTGACTCCATTTAATATAAAAGAAAGAATTTTGAGTTCAATCAAACATACTATTTCTTAAAATAAGTTCTTTGTAACTTTTGTTATTCAACTATTCATGTAGTATAATTAAATAGGAAAAAATCCAATCTAGAGTAATAGAAAGAACTATAAAAATAACTAAAAAAATGTCTCATAAAATGTATTCTTCGTAAAGTTGAGAAGTAACTTATTATGTGTACTCAAACACATTCAAATAACATCATCACACATATTTTGAATTGTTTTAGGAAGTAAAATGTCAACTATTTTAAAAGAAGGCATAATCCATTTTTTTCTGGTGGTCCAAAAAAAATTAGAATTCTTTAAATTAGGAATATTATGAAGTTTTCTTAATGCATCAAGAGATACATATGTCCGGTAGTTAAAAAAGTCTTTTAAAACCACTTTAAAATGAAATATTCACATGATCATTGTATATAATTTAATGAATTGTTCTTGAATTTTTTGTGAAATACTTTCTAATTTATCTCCGAATGATACAATTTTGAATTGATGATTAAGCATTTTATTCTTTTATGAACTGTAAATTTTTCAACATGTTTTTGAACATATTCTTCAAAATAAAAATGAAATTCCCGTGCACTAATAATTGATCTCATGTATTGTTGGATTATTGGAAGTGTTTTATAGTAATATTGCAGTGTCAAAATGTTAAAACACATATCAAGGTTTTTGAAGATCGTGGAGAATTGAAATTTAATATTCTTCAATTCATTCACTTTGTTTCAAATACATTTGTATATAAAATAATTAAATTTCTCATAATCAAAAAATTAAAAAAAAAAACAAAAGGCATCATATTCACGTGCAACGCACGTGCTTCATTACTAGTATATATATATATATATATATATATAATTTCATTCTTACTTTTAAATCCGGGTATTACTTTTTTACATATTTCGTGGGAGCGCGACAATATAAAACATAATTCTGTCGATTTTCAACACCAAAAAGGTGGCGTTAGCCATCGATCAATGGTGATACTATAAGTCGCAATGGCTGCAGGTGGGAAGGCAGTTGCTGGAAACTGGAGGAAGAAGAAGAATCCAATAAAAAGGAAAGGAGAAGGAGAAAAGGAAAAAAGAAAAATAGAAGAAAAGGAACCAAAAGCTTTTTATGGTTAAGCCCATGCTTTTGTATTTCTTTATGTGTAGGTCCTAAAAATTTTAAATTGAATATATTTAGATCCTCATTAGTTTAGGTTTTATTAAAAGGTTTCAACAGTTGCATTAGAGTATAATTAGCTCTGTTTGAATAGTATTATTTGGAGTGTTTTTTGAGAATTATTTGAAAAAATTATTTGAATTGTTTTTTGTTAACTTTTTGAGAAAAGTGAAGAAGTGTTTGGATATGAAAATTTTTTTGATGTGACATAATGGTAATTTGAAAAAAGTGGATGTCTATTTAAAGAAGCGGACGTCCTAAGACATTTTTGTGTCTTAGCATACGCTCGCTGTCTGCTTAAAGAAGCAAGCGTTCCTTTCGTCGTCCGCTTAAAGAAGCAGACGTCTGCTTCGTCATTTGCTACGTCGTCTGCTTCGTCCGACCTCAAAACCTACGGAAAATGGATCTCATTTTGTTACTGGCGATTTTTTCAGTTTTTCTAAACAAATTTTAAACATAAACGTACTTGTTTTTTTAAACAATTATAAAAAAGTCTCTAAAGTTTATTTGAAATTTCAAATGAAAATTTGGTTAAAAAATTTGGTGAAAAAGTTTGACCAAAAAAATTTTTAACTTTTTTGACCAACAAATTTTTCATGCCAAACACAATTGTAAAATTTTTTTTCCAAAAATGTCCAAAAAATTGTATCCAAACACATACTAAGATAGGTCCATTATTAATTAATTTGTATGAAAGGGTTTTTACTTACACTTAAAACACTGGAAAAGAGAGAATGTGTGAACGAATATAATTAACCTATAAAAAATATGTGTATTGACGCTAAATAGATTTTATGCAATTGAAAAGTAAATGATATTATTATTAGTTTTCTTCCATAGAATCTAATTTAAATTCAATTTATGGAATCAACTGTGACTAAATATAATATCCAGGCCACTACAATAGTTTTTAGAGAAGATAGAAGTTAACTTGTGAAGGTGAACTTCTCAAAAAATGGATGTGAAACCTAATTAAACCCCTGAAGATTTCCCCTTGTCCAAAAATTGTATCGTTCATTTCCTTTGATGTCGACGTTAAGGAAACCAAATTTTTGGTGCAATTTTTTTATTATTATTGCTTTATAAAGCTGACTCTAAAGTATGTAGGAAATTGAATAGAACTATCAATAATTTTTCATATTTTGAATAAAAAACGAAAGTTGTTTTTTTTTTGGATGTTTTTGTAGACAACCAAAACTTATAATGGGGGCAAGGCAACACGTGCAAGTGTGGATGATCATCACTGTTAGCGTTTGGAAATGGGAGTATCGTCTTATGGATTGGTGGTTCGATTCCACCTTTACCCAAAAAAAACCCAATTTAAGGAGAGAGACGAGACGAAAGAGAGAATAGAGAAATGAAATGATGGAGACGCAGGAGGAGGTGGAGCTGGTGAGCATGGGGTTCCCGCACACTTTGGCTGCTGAAGCTCTAAAAGCCACTGGCGGAGACATCCTCAGAGCCACCGACTGGATTCTCAGCCGCAGCACCAGCACCAGCACCAGCACCAGCACCAGCACCAGCACCCGCAGTCCTCCTCCGAGTATTACTACTAATACAGGAATTATCACTCGCCCAACAACATCACCATCTGATGATAATACCCCTCTTTCTGCCTCTGCCTCTGCCTCCTCAAATTCCCAACCTAAAATTGATCGCTTCTTTCACTTCCGCCCCAAAACCCAACCCCCCCAGCACTGCCATACTCCTCCTCATACACCTGATGATCCTAATGATCAGTTAGAGAAAAGAAAGCGGCCCAGATTAAGGGAAGAAGATACTAGTAATAATAAACTTGTTCCTCCTCCTCCTCCTCCAAGACCAAGTGTCCCCTTGTCAGAGCGAATGCGGCCTCGCACCCTTGATGAGGTGCTTGGCCAAGACCACCTTCTGGGCCCCACCTCTGCCCTCCGCTCCTCCATTCTACGTGGTCGCCTCCCTTCTATTCTCCTTTGGGGCCCACCCGGCTCTGGCAAGACCTCCATCGCCAGAGCCATTGTCAACTCCTCCTCTTCTCATCATCTTTACCGCTTTGTTCCCTTGTCAGCCGTGAATTCTGGCGTGAAGGAGGTTAGAGATGTCGTGGACGAAGCCAGAAAGCACAGGAGGACTACGACTACTCTTCTTTTCATTGATGAGGTTCACAGGTTCAACAAGGCTCAGCAGGACTCTCTTCTGCCCGTCATTGAGGACGGCAGCATTGTTTTCATAGGTGCTACCACTGAGAACCCTTCTTTCCATTTGATTACCCCGTTGTTGTCTCGCTGCACTGTCCTCGCCCTTAATCCCCTCAAGCCCCACCACATTGCCACCCTCCTTAAGCGTGCCGTTTCAGATCATTCCGATAAGGGACTTTCCTCCTCCTCCAAAATCGAAGTAGAGGATGAAGCCATTCAGTTTCTGTCGGATCATTGTGATGGAGATGCAAGGGTGGCTCTGAATAAATTGGAAATTTCGGCTACCACTGCTGCCGCAGAACGCCTTCGACTGGGAGTAGGATCATTGGATTCAGATGTGCTTTTGGTCACTCTTAGTCATGTCAAAGAAGCAATGCAATGCAAGCACATAGCCTATGACAGGGATGGAGAAGAGCATTACAACCTCATCAGCGCGCTCCACAAGTCCATGAGAGGGAGTGATGCTGATGCTTCAATCTATTGGTTGGCTAGGATGCTGGAAGGAGGAGAGCAGCCCCTGTACATTGCACGCCGGCTCATTAGGTTTGCCAGCGAAGATGTAGGCTTGGCTGATCCATCTGCCCTCACTCAGGCTGTTGCTTGCTATCAAGCTTGTCATTTTATTGGCATGCCCGAGTGTAATGTGAGTCTGGCGCAATGCGTTGCCTACTTGGCTCTGGCTCCTAAATCAGTTTCCGTTTACAAAGCAATAGAAGATGCGCAGAAGGTTGTAAGAGACTCTGTTGGGCAGAATGAGGGGGTGCCGCTTCACCTAAGGAATGCACCGACTAAGCTAATGAAGGATCTTGGATACGGGAAAGGCTACATCTATCCTCCTGACAATCCTAACGATTTGTCTCAGACCTATATGCCACCATCCCTTCAAGGATATAAATTTCTTCATTGGCCAAATGCTCCAGGGAGTGGTTGATGTTATCTTGTCTTGAATCTATCGCAATACTACTCTTTCATTGTGGTTAGAACTCTTCTTCTTTCTTTTTATGTTTTTCCTTCTTTCCCACCTCTTCATTTTGTTGTGTAACATAGGGTGCCTCATTGTCCTCTTTCAAGGGAAGGATAACAAGAAATTTTGCTTGTTTTTGAACCATCTTGTGAAAATGCAGTTCTGTTTATGTGGTAGTCCTGTAGCCATTAGATTGCTATAAAGTTCTAAAACTACCAGTTTACTAGCTGTGCTTTGTGGAATGCAATGTTGAACATGATAAAGTGGCATACCGTAATATTAACGTAGTGGAAATGCACAGGCAAAAATGTATTTTTGGTAAATTCTCAAAGGGGCAAGTCAATATGAACATATCTACGAGATCTTGTAAAAGCACTGGTAGGGATTAATTTAGAGGAAACTGAACATAAAGTTTTGGACGTGTACAATGTATAACAGTAGATATAACCATAATGGGGATTAAAATGTTTTCCATTTGTTATTTTGGTGTGGATGGGGAACGAACCAGTTGGAGGGAAGGACTTTATTAAGGAAAATGCACTTGAGGAAGCCTCAAAATTTCATGTCACCTCAAAATTTCACCTCCCACTAATCCTCAACCCCATGGTCCCTCAAGAATATAAGTGAATAAAAATCATAATTACGGCATTGAATGTGAGTCAAAAGAAAGATTTAGTAGACCCATGTAGTACATTTACATCATTTTAGATCAGTATCGTATCAATGATGCAAAAGAAAACAAATGAGAAGCACTTGGAAGTACTGGAAGGGATGAAGAGATGCCTCAGTGAAGTTCTTACTTTGTCTTTCAGGTAACTCTTATGATCCAATGAATTTCGCTGCGTTGATTTTCATTTTATTTGCCACTTTTTTGTAAGTCATTCTGTTTGTTAGTACAACCAAGGCTTCCAGAGTGTAGATTTCATAATTGTTTTATTTCATTTTTCTGTGTACTTCTGATCTCATAGGTCCATGAATGCAAAAATTGGAAAAGATTGCTAACAAAGAGCCAAGGCTTGCTTTCAAGGTTAGGAGCCTTCTAGGAAGATAAGAATGACAAAGAAAGTGAATCTGCACCACTTCATGGATCCAGTAGGAGAAGAGATTTTGGTGCAAAGCACATTCGAGAATTCAAAACCACATACATTGTATCCAATATGTAACTACGCATACATTGTATCGAACATGTAACTATGTAAAGCTTATCCTAGGCACTCGTCATGCATAGTGTGTGGCAATTAAAACGAATTTGTATGCCGGGGCTCCAATGGCGGTGCTGACTCCTACTCTGTGTGTGCACGCACACAAGTAGGTGCTGTTGTTTGTGTTCCGAGTATATCTGTATGAAATTTTTTTCCTGGTAAGTTTAGTGAGTGCTGTCTGTGAGGTTGTGTTTGTAGACGAAAGGGCTGAGAGACTCGAGAGTGTGAATTTTGTCTGTTGGGGGAGAGGGAAATTGTTTGTTGTGTTGTTGTGTGTGTGAAAAGACCAGGATAGATTGTGCTGTTTTTAGCTTGTGTGTGTCTTGTGAGGGTGATAAGAGAGTTCTGAGCGTAGAGTGAATTTTGAAGTGGTGGTTTTTGGTTGATGGGATTCTGAAGGAGGCCGAGATTTTGAGTGAAAGGTGAGGTTATGGTGTTTTGATTGGCAGTTTAAAATGAGACAATTGAGTGAAATCGTGGAAGAGGTGGTAAGGAATGAATGATGGAATATATATTGGGATTGAGCATGTGAATTGGGGGGGAAAAATGATACAAGGAAAATAAGGGAAGTGTTATGATGTGTAAGTTGGTCGATGGAGTGAGAAATGATTTAAATGACTAAATTATTTATTTTGCAGCATGACTTGTTACAGTAAAATGACGAAATTAACAGAAAAATAAAAATATTTAAGCCGGTTTAAAATTTATATTACTAAATTATTTGTTTTGCAGCATAATTTGTAACGATTAAATGACGAAATTAACAGAAAAGTAAAATATTTAAACATGTTTAAAATTGTGAAATTTTTTCAAAAATTTGTTGTCACTAAAAAGCTCTAATTACAACAATACATTGGGATGTACGCGTTGACTGCAAAAGATTATGAAATTGAACAAAACACTAAACGGCTTTTAATGTCACAAGCTATCACGAATAGATTTTGAAACATCTAATGTCTATAGAAAATTTGCACTCGAAATTCTGATAGAAAGTGAAACATCAAGTCAGTGTTAATATAAAGGTTTGTACTTGAATTTCCGATAGCAAGGGGGCCAGGCGTACCATTGGTATGAAAAGTATAAATTTTAAACAAATAGTAACCGACATTCAAAAAATGACAAAATTTGTAGAAAAATATATTGTCACATAAAATATTTATAGAAAAAAATTCACTTGAGAATTTTGATAGCAAGGTTGCCTTTGGAAGCTAGCTATTAGTGAAAAAAAAATTACAAAAAATTGAATAAATATTATATGATTTTCAAAAATTATGAAAATTTAAATAAACGCTCAAAATCATAAAAATAAAAGTACACTTTAGATATAAAATTGCTGTTTGCCCTTAATCTTTGAAGTTTAGGCCTTTGAACACAAAATTTACAAATGATCAACAAAAAACAAAAAGAAATTTTTTTTAATAGTGGATCAAATTTAGTGTTTACATAAGCATTAAAGAATGTCAACATTTATATTTATAATTTAAAAGTAAATTAAGTTAAAACAAGTAAATTTTTGAATTTTATCACTTGTTTATTTTTTATATGTTTATTACCTATCAATTTAAATATAATGTTTGTATTTTCAAACATAGTTATTTCATAAATACCCAAAGTTGATAATATAATAAAAAATGAATGCTAAAAAATGTGTGAAAAAAAAATTGGGATTAGTTTGAGTACTTGTAAATATTGTATACAGAATACAGTGTACTAATTGATTGCTTCGATGTTTTAGTGTTAAATTATCTTTATGTATCTTCTCATTTGTGTTTATGAACTAATGTGAGAATCATATAAAATGATTTTTCTTTTCTTTTTTGAAACTTAATGTGAAGTGTTGCATTCGCAATTTGTGCAATTTATATTTGTTGGGAATGTTTAACTGAAAGAACTTGGAGAAGTTGACCGAAGAATGAGAGGTTGTGTTACTGACCAGGAGAAAGAGAGGTAGGAAATCAGTAAGGTTACAAGTAAAGAGTGGAATTCCTGCGGGAATGGCAGAGCAATCTCAAGAAACCATCTGCAATGAAGTTTTCCGAAGTCAATAATTCTTACATAGATTCAGTGCATATTCGTACTTGTGAATCTTGTGATTTAAAACAAAGTCACGTTAGAATCTTTATATTATTCTCTTACATAAACATACATTACCATGCTTATGAAACACTTTTTTATATTACAAGCTCCACATGTGAAATTGTAAACCCGATTGACTTAAGAATTTTTCGAAATTTAGGAAGAGGAAGTGCCGAGATGAGTCCATTTTTTTCGTGCAAGAATGAAAATTATCATATTTTTTCACCTTCTATTTATAGTTTGGCACCCTTAGCGGCAAGCAAACCTCCCTCGACTGTTGGAAAGATTCCTTTTAGCTGTCGAGCTGAGGACAGCGCCTAAATAAGAGTGAATAAGCAAGTACGATGCTCGGTTGAAATGTTGAGGCCCATTGTTGTATCTTTCCTTAATCATAGTGTTGCTTGCGTATGGGCAACACTCTTATCCAACACACCAGGGAAGGGGAAAGAGCATACAGGCAATTAGATCAATGAATAAAATACATTAAATACCTTTTTCCGCAGCCCTTCCCTTTCTTAGCTGCATTTAAGGCTGTGATTCTCACTTCTTTGACTACGCATGAGTTTTTTCCTTTGTAAATTTAATTGTAGACATTAAATTTTGACTCACCAATTAAAATTTTCTTTATTTAGGATTTCTTTTTGCAATTTAAAATTTTCTTTATTTGGGAGTTCTTTTTGCAATTTGCTGGTCACTAATTAATTTTATGTTGTAGACACCAAATTTTGACACACCTTTTGTAAAAATATGCGTGTTACTTTATTTAGGGGGTATTTTCATTTTTCGGGGGTCGAGTACAATTTTCGTGTACATTATGTCTAATTCGTCACATCAAGGGCAAAATAGTAATTTCACTGTGTAAATATTATTTTATTTTAGTCTATATTTTTTTAATACATAATTTTACTATTTTTATCATTATTTCTAATTTTAATAATTTTTGGAGTCATCTAGTATTTATTTAAAATTTTAGCATTTTTTACTTAATGGCACGTTTCCCAAGAATGCAAGAATGTTAAAATTTCTGAGTGAAAATTTCAGTATACATATTTTTTGTGTGATAATATATTTTGTGTAAAAATTTTGTGATTTTTAATGGTCATTTAGTATTTTTATTTTTCTTTTCATAATTTTTGTCACATATGACACATATTCAAATATGTTCTTATTATTAGAATTTTCGTATCAAAAATTTTATACATGCATTTTATGAATTTATAGATTTTTCATAAAAATTTCATAATTTTTCAACACTATTTACTATTTATTTAGATTTTTCAAAAAACAAAAAAAAAACCTACTACAGCAGCTGCAATCTTATTGCAGCTGCTGCGAAAATCAAACCAACTCCCCTTGCAAAAACCAAATTTGAGGGGATCTTGGGTAGATTTCTTCCCAACACATACACACATACTTTCATCTTCCTCTCCCTTTTGGCTCTCACAGAACAAAAACACACACTCATATGCACAACATCACCAAGACACACCTGCATACACACACAATTTCTCTCCCTCTCGGCTCTCACAAAACACGCAAACAAACACTCAAAAACACACACTTATCTGCACAACATCACCAAGAGACACTTGCACAATTCCCTCCTCTCTCTCTCTCGGCTCTACCACAAACACAAATATCACACACACACATTCATGCGCACATACACACACATTCACATATCAGTCAAAACACACACAACACAATCACATTCAAACACACCATACACAACCATCCACACGCACCACCATCACACCACCTATTGTGACCCAAAATTACAGCCCAAAAGCCTTTCTTTCTAACCCAATTTCAGATACAAAATCACCAAATTATTACCTGCAAATCAACATAAAAAAAAAAAGCTACAAACAACCAGGCCATTCCATCAATCTCACGGACGGCCGAAGCTCCACCACCAACAACGCCGCCACCTCCATAGAAGTCCACTATCACCAAATCTTCTTGCATCCAGGTACAACTGTTCTCTCTCAATTTTGTCTAATTAATATCTAGTATATGAGATTTTGTGTGGAACCTTGCTTGATTTGCGATTGATTGTATATGGGTTTAAGAGATTAGGTAGTGTGAGTAGGGAATTCGGTTAGAAATAGAAAGAGCGAGAGAGAGAGAGAGAGAGAGAGAGAGAGCAAGCCGGACAGAAGGAAACCGAAGAGAGGAGAGGCTGAAGAGGAGAGACCGAAGAGAGTGAGTGAGAACGAGATCGAAGAGGAAGAGAGGCCGAAGAGAAGAGAGGCCGAAGAAGAGAGAGACCGAAGGGAATGAGTGAGAACGAGACTGAAGAGGAAGAGAGACCGAAAAGAGGAGGGACCGAGGAGAGAACAAAACCGAGGAGAGGGAGGCTGAAAAGGGGAGACTGAAGAGGGAACGAGGTCGAGGAGAGGGAGACTGAAGAGAAAAAAAAAAGTCTTAGGTAAAACTACGTCGTTTTGGCATGAAACGACGTATTTTTGGTTAGTTTTCTTTAATTATTTATTTTTATTATTTTCATCAGATTATATATATTTATATTTTGCCCCCTTAGGTTCTTAATTGTTTGATTATGCCCGTCAATACTTTAGTTTACTTCATTTAAGTCCTTATTTATTTTAATTGACCCCCTAAAATTTGTAGTTCCTTTCAATTATGTCCAAATTAATTGCGATATGGCTCTAATATGTCTGGAAATTGCAATTTTATACCTTGAAGTTTGCTGAAGTTGTGACTTTGTCCTTTAAACTTTGCTAAAATTACATTTTTACTCCTTATACATTGCTGGAATTGTATTTTGGTCCTAAAACATTGCTGGAATTGTATTTTAGCCCTTGAATGTTGCTGGAAATTGTAAATTTGGTACTTCATGTTGCTGAAAATTGCATTCTCGCCCCCCAAACCTTGCTGAAATTTTATTTTTGCCATTATACATTGCTGGAATTACTTTATTACCCTAGAATATTGCTGGAATTTATATTTTTCCCCCCAAGTAGCTAGAACTTGCACTTTCACTCTTGAATGTTGTTGAGAATTACAAATTGGTGTTTAATACTTGTTGAAATTTACAAGTTGGGGCTTATTGTTGCTGTAAAGTTCATTTTTATCCCTGACTATTGCTGGAACTTGCAATTTAGTTCTTAAGTTTTGCTGGAATTTCATTTTCGATCTTTAAATGTTGCTGAAAATTTGATTTTTGACCTTCCCTAGTTGCTGGAATTTTTACTTAGTCCCTTTAAGCTTGCTGGAAATTATGTTTTGGCCCTAAAATATTGCTGAAAATTGCATTTTTACCCCCCATACTTAACTGGAATTTTTTAATTTAGCCCAAATACTTGCTGTATTTTTTTAACCCTTAAACCTTGCTGGAATTTGTGTTTTCGTCCTCTAGTTTAGTATAAATTGCATTTTTTCCCTTTTAAGTATTGCCGGAAATTAGCTTTGCTCTCATACTTGCAAAAACTTACATTTTTACTCCCTAGGCTTGTTGGAATTTTTGTTTTGCCCCTGAGTTTGCTGGAATTTACATTTTTTTCTGTAGGATATGGCCTTATTTAGATCTTTACCTCACAAATTATTGGGATTTACTTTCATTTCCTTGTTTATTTAAAATAGTGATATTTTTGACATGTTTGTTCATTTTATTTGCAATTTATACCGAATCTTCGAATGGGAGGTACCCCTATTATCCTTTTAATTTCTCTTTATGTGCTCTCTGTGCTCATATGTTTTTTTATGTGTTTTTCTTTATGTATTTTTTTAAGTGTTTATTATTTTATTTATATGTGAGCATTTATTTATGTTATGTTATTCATTTGAATTTAATTTTAATTATTCAAAGGAATGTAATAGATAGGTAATATTCTATTTAACGAAAATTTTGTACTTAGATAGTTAATGTAATAGATAGTTTATATTTTCATCTAGTTAACAAAAGCTTTTGTATTGTAGATAGAAAATGTAATAGATAGGTTAGATAGGCTATTTTGATTATCTTTTTCCATTTTAGATTGTAATTAGATTTTTTTCCGGTGTAATAGTTAGGGCTCTTGTATGCTAGGTGGTGTAATAGTTAGGGCTCTTGTGTGCTAGGTGTGCTATGTGCTTATGTGTTTTATTCACTTTCCCTAGGACTTTGCATCTAGAATATCATGCTTATGTGCTATGTGCTCCTATGTGCTATTATCTGCTTACATGTGATTATTGCTTTAATTTATGTTTTTATTTATTTATTTACACATTTTATTATGATATATGTGTATCGTTGTCACACTAGTCCAACGCTAGTTGTGGTTAATTTCGGTTTCTTCGCTAGTCCAACGCTAGCGGAGAATTTCTAAAAATAGGCTAGTCCAATGCTAGGCCTTTAGGTCATTTTAGTATTAGAATCACTTCTTGTGTGCATTTCATATCATTTCACACACGTTTTCTCTTTTAGGCATTTTTTCATTTTTGCATGGTTTTTATGTATTATTATTCTTATTATCTATTTTTACATATATTCAGTGCTTGATATTTAGGTTACATTTCACATAGAATCTTATGTCATTTGTGTGATTTTTTTACTAGAAATAGTCATCTACTTACGTGGGAAGTGGTGGCATACATGCCGTTCCCCCCTCCGTGAGTAGAAAAAGACAAGTCATGAGACGTTAGTTCTCCGTATCCGTTATATTCCATCCCCATTTTCTTTGTTCACTTACTATCTATACTACTATTTTCCTTTTCTTTTGCATCCTATTTTGCATCTATACTCGTGACTTCATCGAGATCTAGACTCGGGTATCACAATTAATGCGAATATCCTGACCAAACCTCAATGGAATATTTTGTCCCTTAACAATACCTATTTTTAGGACTAGATTTGCATTCATATAGTTGCATCCAAATGTGATAAAATCTTAGGGTTATATTAGGAAAATTTAGACTAAACCTCACAACTAGTTTCGGCTAGATTGAAAGGATGTCTTAGGCGCGAGCCTTTGCCTTCCCTTTCTTCAACTATGACTCTCGAACCTTTTTTTTTCTCTTGTTTTCAAAGACCTGGAGTTGTCTAAAAGGGTTTTTCTTGTTTTTCTTACATTTTTCTCAAAAATTATTTTTCTAAATAAACCATTATCGATTTTCTTACATTTATAAAATATTTTTTGGTGACTTGGTACACCAAAACTCAATACCAAGTGGCGACTCCCTTTTCACTAAAAACCCTTTTTAGACTCTATTTTTGGGCCCAAAAACCGTCGCATTTTCAAAGTCCCATTTTAGGACTCTTTTCTTTTTGTTTTCAAAATAAAGCATTTTCTAAAATCACATCTTTCAAACTATTTTCTATAAATCATTTTTTTTTAAAAAATCATTTTACAAAAAAACTACACTCTTTTTTCCAATAAATAACACCACAACATTAATTCCCTTTTTCCGACTTTCGAAAAAAATGGGGCGCGACATATAGTGAAAATGTTAAAATTAATATGCTAGGGGTAAAATTGTCATTTCAGTATTCAAATTTGCACTCATTCATTGATCACATAAGGCCTTCTTGAACTCTCCCTCAACCTGCAACACACATATACACTGTCAATTCCACTTGCAACAACTGCCAAATCTCACGTGAATATGCACGGTCACACCTTCACCATAATATCACCCTTCACTTGCATAGAACCGCCAGAAAACCTTCAACCTTACACTTGTGTTTTCAAACTCGGACCGGACCGATCGGTCGAAGGTCGGACCGGGAACCGAGAAGGTATCCGGTTTTAATCCAACTAAAAAATTGGAGAATTAAAATTCGGTCAAACCTAGTCAAAAACTGAATTTGACTGGTCAAAAAATCAAACCCGGTTTCTGGTTGCTGCTCTCTTCACTTCCTGTGGCCAGTTGTATCCCAAATTGGTAAAATCAATTCAATTCAATATCATAACTATGGAACAATTTGACTTTTGCTCTTGTCTGTGTACGGGGATGCGTGCGGTTGTGTTTTGCACTTTGTGTGCATGGATTTTTTTTTTTTTTTGCAAATTATGTGATTTATTATTGATAATAAAGAGACCAAATTCAAATTCATCAAAATAAAGAATTAAAAATTAAAATAACTTTATTCTTCAAGGGAAGATACTAACTTAAAAAATTTTATATTATAGGCTAGTTATGATTTGTTTTTACTCGATGATATTTTTAACTCTTAACTAATAATTAAAATTGAAAAAAAAAACAGGTGCACACACACAGAGATATATAGATGTATGTATGTGTGTATATATATATATATATATATGTATATGTATATAGTGACGTATTTATGATGTCATCCGATTCAACATGAGTCGACCCCGGTCGTACCCATTGACCCCTAACTCCTGAGCTCAACTGGTTTACACCCGATCTGAGTTTGAAAACATAACCTTACACATCCTCACACCTGCAACCTATGCGCACTTTACATATCATATCTCTCACAGGATCATCCTATCAACAGCAACATCTGCAACACTACCTACCACCTAATAACACTGCACATAAGGGTGTTCATGGACCGAGTTCTTGGTCCATGAACAAAATTTTTGAACCGAACCGCTCCTACCGATTCGGCAAAATTTCAAACTGTGAATCGATCCACATGTAGCGAGTACCCAACCTTCTAGTTACTTACAAAATTCGGTTCAGATAGGCCGGGTACCCGACCCAATCCATCATAATTCACCAATATTTTTAAAATAAAAAAAAAAGAAAAATTTGTAAACCATCATTAAATCACTAATAATACAAGTATCAAAAATCTTAAAGTTAAATTACATCATAAAATTGTAATTTTCAAAGCAATCAAAAAACAAAAAAAAAACTAAATAAACAGATGGTCGTTTAGTTTTTCAAACTCATTATCACATTTCAATTAGCCATGAAAATAAAAATACTTAATAAATAGTCAAATGAACATTCAAATAATAAAATAAATACTCAAATGTTCATCAATCAAGAATAAAATAGAAGTACAAATTAGTAGTAACAATAAAATAAATCAAAAAATAAACAATGAATTAGTAAAACAATACCACATACAAAAATGACAAAACTACCCTTCACTATGGACTAAGTCGGTTACCCGCCGGTTCACAAGAATGTGAACCACTACTCAACCTGCTTAATTTTATGAATCGACCTGCTACCCGACCTCGGTATTAGTAACCAGTTCGGTTACCCTCTTTTTTCGGTCCGAAATGGGTCGGTTTTT
>JAMWEH010000977.1:0-25174 GCA_024721245.1 Mitragyna speciosa | reverse complement strand
GTGTATAGTTATGTTTGTTGAAAAAGCATATAAACAAGGGTACAATTGTTCCAATTACTGTTATGATTAGGAATAGCTCGTGTTGTTATCTTGGACTTCTCGAACACGATTTTTAATTAACAATCCAGAACCACAAGGTGTTGCTGTGAGATTAGTGTTAATTCAAATTAGTATGAAGCATGAAGGATGTTTGCACAGATTGATGTTACACTATAACAGATGCTACATTAAATGAGCATCTGTCAGTAGAAATGAAGCATGACGAATGACCACGCCAAAATGGAATACAATTGACAGAAAATGCCAGTATTACAAAGCTAGACAGTAAGAGTAAAACACAACATTAGAGATGGTGCTAGAGGCCTCTAACTCTAATGGCCCTAGATGCCATAGCCCGCAAGTTTGCTCTTGCCATTGCAAGGGAGCTTCTGTACTCATCATCGGATCCCCTAAATGTTCCCATGAACTCTTCTCTTTGCAATCTCAAAGCCAATGCAGCATCCTCATCTTGGCTTGGCAACTCATTTCTCCTCCTCGTCAACCTAGAAACACCGTGTCTTCTGGTACTCCGATATTCCCTTCTACTGGGGCTGCGGTAACCAGACTCTGTACTATTTAACGAGTGAACAGTTCGGCTTTGTGCATTAGCACGATTCAATCTTGTTGGACTTTGACGGTGAGCTTCTCGAGTATTTAAAGCACCAGCTACCCTTCTGGCTTCGACTTCTTGTGGAAATAGCAGCTGAATTGTGTTCCAGAGAACTGTATTCACCGTGCAGGACCTTCCATTGCTGAAATTATAATTCAGAGTCAACAGAGAAGTCAAATGTTAAAACTACTGAAGCCCCCATCTATGCAATTGACTGCAAAGTTATTGATCAAGATTAAACTACCTGATAAGCTGCCTGCACTTTGGGCATTTCTTTCCACATTTGTCAGCAGCAGATCTCAAACACTTTTTGCAAAAACTACACCAAAGAAAAATATTGCAATCAATTAACGATTAATCTAAGTAAAATGCTTGGTGGAAAGTAGTTAGTAATATCAATTCACGGTCAAACCTATGCCCACAAAGAGTTGTGCTGGGCTCAAAACAGATCTCCAAACAAATCTGCCAAATCAAAATGAACCCCTCAAAAATTGTGCAGTACAGAAAATACTCTTTAACCAAGAACCGATGAAAGATCCCGGGAAAGGGAATTATCAATTAACAACGGTTATAGAGCTCTTACTGCGCAAGAAAGCTCCTCGCGAAGTCGATCGATGCATGGAATAGCTGAACTAGAAGAAGAAACAACGGAACCCCGTGCATCAGGCTCATTTCCACTCCTTCTCTTTTCTTCATTTTCAGTAGTTATCGATTCTGTCATCTCTTTCTTGATCTCTATTCACAATTGAAACAAACAAAAGTCAAGAGTCAAAGACTGAATATACCCAATAAAACAAATCAATCTAGAAGAGATTTACTAAGCACAGATCAAGAAAGAAATCCCAGAGCACCTGATTCTTTTGGAGGCTCATCATCCTCAAGATCAAGAACAACCACTGGCAGGGAAGGAGGACTCTTCCTTTGCGCTCTGCGTTTTCTGGAAACACCCGAATTTTTTTTTAATAGACATATAATTTTATCCACGACTAGAGTGAGTGACTCGAACCATACATAAATCTCATAATGCTGTAGTGTTGTGTACGTGTTACCTTCTTGAATTCGTGGGGGGAGTCTTGATATTTTGCAAACTGGGGCGCTTCTTCTGCTTGAAATTTCTATCTGGGGTGTCTTCGACAATAAGGCTGGCCATCATAAGAGCCTCTTCGTCCCAACCAGCCATTGCTGCCACGGATCTGAACCTGGGGCTGAACAAGGTCTCTTTTCTCTCTCCATTTTGGGCAACTTCTTTTGATTTTTGAGGAGCGGGATTCCTTGAGTTTTGCGGGCTCTTGATTACCTCTCCTTCATTCACCATTTTTACTCAGGAGTTCTTTTAGGATGGATAGGTGAGACAGAGAGAAGTTACTGGATTGCTACAGGGGAGACTGGAGATTCAGAGGGATTCACATAACGGTCGGATATTCAAAAAAGGGTTCTTAATTGGATTTGGCCCATTTGGGGTAAATGTAACGGCTATCACGGGACGGTGATTATCATTTTGGACTAAAATTCTGGTGGAGATAAATATTTCTTTTTACTGCACCAAAACAGCAATAGGCCTTGAATTGAAGATTACTATTTCTTGTAATTTGTAATTGGGTGGTTATAAAGTTTGGATTGCATATAAACTAGTCGAGATTTGTGAGTATTACCAAATATAAATTACTTCTAGATTTAAAGTCGAAAAGCATAATTTTTATGTGTACATTCCAATGAGTGAAATAATCAGTATATGTCTTTGTTAAGACCCCGTAATATAGTATACTTACATTTGTAATTCATTATTCCAAATGTCAACTATGTCAATTAAGCTACAAAATTAGTTATTTCTATTTATCCTAAAAGTGAATTGCGTTTAGCTTGATGGACTCGGCCTCACAATTTGAAAATTGGGACAATTTTGTGAGGCGGCTCAAATCGAATACACTTTTGTTTTGTTGATTCAATCTTCGTCGTCTATTATCAAATTGCTAAAAGCGACACTTGTGATTTGTAATTGGGTGGTTATAAAGCTTGGATTGCATATAAATAGTCGAGATTTGTGGGTCTTCTAGATTTAAAGTCGAAAGCATGAATTTTTATATGTACATTCCAATGAGTGAAATAATCGTATATATCTTTGTTAAGACCCCTTAATTCAGCATACTTACATTTGTAATTCATTCTTCCAAATGTCAACCATGTCAATGAAACTACAAAATTAGTTATTTCAATTTATCCTAAAAGCGAATTGTGTTTAGCTTGATGGACTAGGCCTCAAAATTTGAAAATTGCGACAATTTTGCGAGGCGGTTTAAATCGAATACATTTTTGTTTTGTTGAGTCAATCTTGCATCGTCTATTGTCAAATTGCTAAAAGCGACACTTGTGAAGCCTCTCCCTCGCTTGACTGGGTATGAGTATGATGTTAATTTTTTTAACTGCACGAAACCTATTTTATACTATATTGGAAATCAGAAAATTTTTGAAGAGAAATATAACTTATACCATGTTTATTGACTTTGGATAAGTAGCGATTTCTTTTAGAGGATAATTAGCCAACGTAACAAATAGACTTTCGTATTAAACAATTCGGACAATAAGCAAAAATCTAAACGATTAAAGCATGGGAGCAAAGTTATTGAACGGGGTCACCGTCACCTGCCAGCAAAGCCCCATTAAGTAATATATAAAGAGCCATCTACAAGCATTATGCTTTAGAAAAAAAAAAAATCTACAACCATTATGCAATTTAAGTATATAAAGCAGCACCTGACTTACACGCAAAGAACCAATGATGCAATATATGCAAATTGACCAATTGATAGAATAATTGGCGTTCAATCTTCTTTCTGCAATTTTTCACGGTTTCACTTTCTTGTATCGGACAAATTAAGCGTTTAGAGAGCACACGCCTTCAACCGTTCCATTTCCCAAGAAAACAGTGTGTAGAACTAGTTGAAATGATTTGTGGAAAGTAAGATATACTGATCCAAAACAAAAGTTATCATGCTTAATTAATGGAGTTGGACATGATATGTAGTAATCTTTTCCTAAAACAATTACCCCATTGACAAACAACGTCAAGTCAAGAGGTTCCTTTTTCTGTTGCTCGCTCAATTGTCCTAGTAGAGGACTTGTATTTTAAAAGGTAAGTCCTTAATGAGTGGGGGAGTCTTCAGCGAGAAAACTTCTAGGCTAGGGATAAAGGAAAAGTATACAATACACAACGTGCATTGTCACGTGGTGTACTAGAACCAATAATTTATCGTCATGTGGCAATAGTGGGGATAAAAACGGACTCCCTTGTACTTCCTGCGATCCGTTTTTTATCCTGTAAATTGAATACTAACAATAAATTGTCGTATATGTACAAAAAGAATTAATCAACTACTCTATATGGCTACACATTATTATTACCGGAAGAAAAGAAAAGAAAAAGTCTATAATGGATTTACTGTTTTTGTAGACAAAAGAAAGAAAAGTTGGTCATGATGGCTGACTAAAGCACCTAAATTGATAATTTTCTTGATTTTACCGATTGGCTTTCGCATCACAACAACATATATTATCCTCTTATTCTTCCAGCTGCAACTGCAACTGAAACTGATTCCGCCGGAATCTGCTAATCTTGTTGCCACGGCAACAAGCCGGTTATTGGATCTGTAAATGTCTTGATTACACGATCCCGTAAGCCAGTGTCCTTGACCTGACAAAACCTGCTGGTCCAGTCTGGTGGTTCAACAGCACTGGTCCCTAAACCAGGTGTTCGATCCTTGGACCGTGCATTTCGCTTTTGTCTCCAATCAGAGACATAAGTAGCCACTCTCATGTAGAATTTCTCCTTGAACACTTCCCATACTTGATACTTGTAATGGTTGATCACTATTATGTTTCTGTCCAAATTGGCATGCCTAAAACCAGCCTTCAAGTGAAAATGGTGCACCATATTGATCAACGTATCATTTAGAGCTTCCGGTCTTACTATACTCTTGTGCCTCTCAGGAGACCTCATCCGACAAGTGTACCCCACTGTTACCCCTTCCAGCGGTACCTTACGGAGACCCGATGGGCCAAAGTTGCGACATGAGGCCCGTAATTCTGCAATCTCCTTTAACCTGGACCGGTTTCTAAGAACATCCTGGAGTAACAAGCCGGATGGCAAGTGAAAGAATTCATCAACGTCAATGAATCCAACCCATTCACAAGAATCCCTGGCCCGCAAGGCACAATGAGCAAATCCAGCTTCTTGGGTCTTCATCCACGGCCACACATGTCGCGAAATATTGTAGTTAGCAACAATTAATGATTGGACTACACCTTCAATATCATCAGCACTATTATTGTCGTAAACAAACCAACGTTCCACCCCAATTCGGGCATGGTAAATCACCCATTCCCGCAGGAACCGTGCTTGATTCCTTAGCATGGTGCAAATGCACATTTCATGTTGTTTCCCAACCGTTGAGCTGGGCTTCAATCGAAGTTCAGGCCTAGCAATTGACTTCAACGCGTTCCTTCTACCAACAAATCGAACCGAAACCTTAACATGATAATTCCCGTTCGTATTTGTCTGTAAACTGTTCAAGATGCTTAAAGGTGTCCTGCAGCGTACAATTTCCTGAGCGATTGATACTACGTCAGACTGCAACCTCCACTTGGGCTTCGTTAAATCCCGGCCGTAGACGCACTTGAACTTGGAGGGATCAGAAACCCGTCCTGACCGTAGATTAAAACCTTTGACGAAGACTATCGTGGTGTTGTCCCGGTCAATCATTGCTTCGTAGGCCAAGGAGTTCCCACCGGAATGTAGGCCCAGCTGGGAGGTAACCGTTGGACTTCAAGGAAACGGAAACAACGAAGCCACGTGGCTCAAGGGGACACCGTACGATCTGACGATCGAAGTATTCATCCTCGACGGAATCCGGTTTGAGCTCAAGCTGTTGATGATGGGATGATGAGTTGGACGACGAGGACAGGTATACACAGCTGATGTCATCTTTGCTAAATAGCGGAGTTGACGGAGGGTACTTTAGGAACAACATAACTTCGTCCGGAAAAATAACCGTCTCTTGAATTGAAATACCCGGAGTCGCAGCCGAAGATTCGCCGGTGACAGTTTCCATCGGAAACGTGGGCAACTTCGCCACCAGTTTTGGACGGAACCCATCTGCATAATCGTACAATTAATCATAAGTTTAGTACAATTAGCTCATGATTGATTTCAACTCTGTCTTTCCAGACAAAGAGAAAAATTGATATGGTAACATATGGGAATTTTTTTTCCCAACGGAAAAAAAAGCCGTTGACCTGTCCCAATTAATAATTTTTCCCAGAATTTAGCAGAATCTTGCAGTCGAACTTGTTCTTGGGAACTTACTCTGCTTTCTAGTAGTAATATACTATCAAATTTTGAAGTAGGAAAGGCTAAATTCTTTGGACAGGAAATAAAAAAGAAGAAGTAGTGTACCTCTCAAGTAGAGGAGGGGGAAGAAAGCGAAACCGGAAACAAAGAAGACCAAGAAAAGGGTGAACAAAAGGAAAGTGCTCCATGGCAAAGAGAGACAACAACGTTTCTTGCGATCTTTCATAGCGCGCTCAGTCCCACCACAGCCGCCGCCGTCTGGATATTAACCACTAAATCCCCAACACGGACTCTGATTCCAAGAAATTTATTCTTTTCTTGGCACGCGTCAGGTATCAGCTAAGTATTAATGAACCGGATAAAGAAGAAGAATAAGCACTAGAAGCAGAAGTTATGAGGGTCGTTGTCGTCTGCATATTATTTCAATAAATTTTAAGCATGCCTTGTAAGACTTCTTCAATCCAGTAACTTGAAAACTCTACCGAAAGCAAGTTGCAATAAGGAGACAGAATACTTGAGGAAAATAGATGGATGAAAAGGGGAAGGCTCTTCCTTTGATTAATCGATGGACAACGAGAAAGAGACGGCTTTAACAACCACACCGGTTCACTGTTTCTTGTCATACAGTTCCTTCCTCAGAGTCGGTTTTTGACCTGCGGCAGTTAATAATATATTGATCCTCCCCGTTACTCTGCTGCCCTCTGAATTTTCTGTACTTCCAATTACTTACTGACACGTCAACAGACGGGATAATTTGGGTCAAGGCGTTTGAGTGGGGTAAGGGCCTTCTATAATTCGGGAAGTTAAGTGGGGAAAATTGACAACTTTGCCTCTTACATTTTCATAAAAATTTTTTTTAGTCCATCACATTCAAAATCAGTCAAAATAGTCCTAAGATATAAAAAATGCATCCTCATTGGTTCCAAAACTCATTTTCACTCAATTTTTTGACAAAGTCAAGGGCAAAAAATGAAAATACATACATTTTCTTCTATTAAAAAAAGTAAAATTTGTCAATTTCTTCTATTTTCATCCAATCAAAAACTCTAATTTTAAAATCATCAAATTCCAAATCTGTTGACAAGCACTCGTGAATGATTGTCAAGAATCAAATTGGCAAATCGCACTTTTTCAAAAGAAGGACACTGTGTGTTTTTTTTATTTTTTTTCCCTGATTTTGCTAAAAATTGAGTAAAAATGAGCTCTAGGACCAATTCAGGACACACTTTTCAGGCAAATTTGTTAAAATATTGCCCAAAAAAAAGAAAATTCGGCATTTATAGGTGGCAGAAAAATTTTTTTGGCATCTAAAGGCGCCGCGTTTCCCAAACGCGGCGCATGAACAGTAGTCAAGTGCCGCGTTTGGGAAACGCGGCGATTACTGTTCACGTACTTTTTTACTGTTCATTTTTTTTTTTAAGGGTTTAGGGTTTAGGTAAGTATTTAAGGTTTTTTGTATTATTGTTTAGGTAGATTTATAAGATTTAAGTAAAAGTAATCGAGGTAGTTCAAAATTTGAATTGAAAAATTTTAGATTTAAAAATAATAAAGTTACAAATACCAAATTTTGATATACCACTAAATTTTTTAATATCTTGTAGGTCATTTTTTATTTTTCGAATGCGAAATCTAGTTTTTAGAGAAAGTGTGCAAAAGTCTTCTGGTAAAATTATAATTTTAGCACGTAAATACCTTTTTGGTCAATTTTTGACTTTTAAATTCATATTTTATACCCTTGTACAAATTTCTAAATTTTGTAATTTTTTTAAATGAACTACTATTTTTTTGTGTACCACGTCAATTCAAGGGCAAAATAGTTATTTTTAATTTTTTTTAGAATCTTAAATTCATATTTCATAATTTTAAGCACATTTTATATTTGTGATAATTTTTCAGGTACAAAAAAAAAAAAAACGATTTTGCCTCAGATATGTATGCATTATAGAAAAAATAGTTTTTGAACCCGAAAAATTATCACAAATTTAGAATATACGTAAAAGTATGAAATATGAGTTTGGAATTCACAAATAGCCAAAAAAAGGTATTCAAAAATTGAAATGATTATTTTGTCCTTGAACTGACGTAATACCTAAAAAAATAGTGATTCATCTAGAAAAATTTCAAAATTTAGAAATTTGTATGATGGTATAAATATGAATTTAAAAATAAAAAATTGACAAAAAATATATTTACGTGCTGAAATTACAATTTTCCGGAAGACTTTTGCACACTTTCTCTAAAAACCAAATTTCACATTCTGAAAAATAAAAAATGGCTCACAAGATATTAGAAAATTTAGTGGTATATCAAAATTTGGTGTTTATAGCTTTATTATTTTTAAATCTAAAATTTTTCAATTCAAATATTGAATTACCTTCATTACTTTTACTTAAATCCTATAAATCTACCTAAACAATAATACAAAAAACCTTAAATACTTACCTATTCTGTATAAAAAAAAAAAAAAGTAAACAGTAAAAAAGTACGTGAGCAGTACCGCCGCGTTTCCCAAACGCGGCGCTTGACTACTGTTCATGCACAGCGTTTGGGAAACACGGCGCATGACAAATTTGAAAAAAAAATTTCAGCGCCGCGTTCCTTTAGATGCCAAAAAAATTTTTCTGACACCTATAAATGCTGAATTTTCTTTTTTTTGGGCAACATTTTAACAAATTTGCCCTTTTTATATCTGAGGGGTTATTTTGGCTGATTTGGAATGTGAGGTACTAAAAATTTTTTTTGTGAAATTGTGAAGGACCAAATTGGTAAATACCTCAATTACAAGTAGCTAAATCAAGTTTTTATTAGGGCTTAGTAGCTAAATCAAGTTTTTATTAGGGCTTAGTAGGTGCTCAGGAGCCACGCAGCTCGGTCTAATATTCGACTTGGCTCAGTATTGACTAATTTTATAAAAAATAATCAACAGTGAGACTCTATCTACCATGTTGGTAATTCGAACCCAGAACTTATAAATTTCAAGTGAAACATTTTACCAACTAAGTTGCACTTCATTGTATACTAATTTAATTGTACTCTGTAAAATTTGAATGTGAGGTTGAGATCAAATTCAAGCTCGATCTCGTTTTTACGAGCAATCTCAAGTCAAGCTTGGATTCTTCCTAAAATTAATGATCGAAGCTCAAGTTACAAACTCGATTGAGCTTGAGCAGATGTAATATGAACCAGATTGATCCTCGAGTTCAGGCTCGGCTGGAGCTCAATTACCCTGCTAGGGCTTACCAAATAATTGCAATTCCCGTGTTGGATTTTTTTATTTTTATTTTTGTAATTATAATATTCTGGTTTGAGTTGTATGACTCGTAAATTCTCTCTGACAGCTCCAAAGAGCGTAAGCTTTCTGCGATGTCTTGTAAGATTTTATCCAACTCATTTTGAATGAGATATTCTGTTAGCAGAGAGCAATTTTGGTTCGAAAATGGTGAATTAGGGCAATTTTTTTTTTCTTTTTGCTGACTGAAGATCTAATGGAATAATTATTAGGAATTTAGGGAGGCCATCGAAATGGTAGACCATCGCATGATTCTCAGGTGAACCGGATTTAATGATAAATTAGATTCGTTTCGTTATTCTCATAATAATGACTTGATAGTCCCTGGCATATGACTGTTCCCATCACTAGTAAAAAACGGTTGATACCGAAAACTGTTTAACACTTAGGCTATTCATCAGTCCGGAGGCTATGAAGTGTTTTTAACCTTGGGTTTCTTCTGTTGTTATAACCTTGGAACCTGGGATAATATGTCACTAATCAACTACTGGTGGATCTTATATATTAGGTAGAGATTCAATCTGATGATGGAAGTGTTTACAATTTATTAGCGGTGTATTTGAGAGTTTATAGCCTGGCTGCGGACAGTAAGAATCAGATCAGTTGGCGGTGAAAAGGTAATGACTCTGAAATTCATCCTCTATGAGTGGTATAACGTAAAAAAATTAAGCTGAATAGATTGCGTTAAGTCTCATTTGCTAGCGTAATCTTTTCTTTTTTATTTGCACCTAAGTAGATGTGCTAGAATGTGGGAAAAACAGATGTGAGGTGAGCATTTCTTTAAACCATTGCAGATAAGTTTTTTCAATATAAAGTTGCATTGGCATCCTTTTGAAGTTGAGTGTTTACCGTCCACAGAACAATGCTAATGTCTATAGAAATTTGTCCATATAACACAAGTATTTAAGCATCAATGTTGAGTAATGCTTAACTAACGGGATATTGTGTGTCTGAACCAGGTAATATATGGACGTTGTCATGTTGGGATCATGTCAGCAGAACCTATAGGGAACTATGGGGTAAGGTATCATGGTGTTGGTAATACTATTACAGCTGGGTTTTACTTGTAGAATGTTTTTTAGTTTCTTTTTCTGGTCTTTACTTTAGGTTATTGGTTAGGTTACTCTTTGATGACTGGGCTATTAACTGTTAGTTTTGTCATCTAAGGAGCAACAAGTTCTTCTTGGCGAGAAATTACATCTTAGCTCTAAAAAAGCATGGACTAAGAAGAGATCTGAGATCCACCTACAAGAAAGTGATAGCAAAATTTCTCTAACTACCACCTGGTCATGAGTAACTGTGCCAAACTGGTTAGAAGCAATGTCTGATAGAGTTATGCTGCATACTTGATCTTACTTCCTCACTCTGCGACAAAAGGGATGCTTGTTGCAATTTGAAATTTCATCATGTAGTTTTGTCTGTCTCCTTTGCGTTTAATATATTCTGTTGAATATGATTCTTTTTCATTATCAGCTAAAACCTTCTGTTGATTTCAGTTCTTTTTGGTACTTGAGCGCAGATTATGATACAGGCGACAATCTGAGGATCTTGGTCGGGAATTTTCTCGTATTATATTTGTTATGGACTTCTTTTTTCTGTCTCGATTATGTTCGCTACTGTGAAAGAACAATTCATATGTTTGGTTGGTTTTTCCTTCCTCAGGGTTAAAAGTAGGGGTTATTTTCCACGTCTGAGGCTGTTGATCAGATGATCAACGCACCAGACTTCATGATTAGCTGTGTTTTTAAACTCGGACCGGACCGGCCGGTCGGACCGGTCGGACCGGGAACCGGCCAAGTGTCCGGTCCGAGTTAGTGTAAAAAACCGGTTTTTAAAAACCCGGTCAAACTCGGTCAAAAATCGGGTTTGACCGGGAAAAACCGGAAACCGGAAACCGGAAACCGGAAACCGGCCAGTTTTTTTTTTTTTTTTTTTTTTTGGTCAAAAGTTAAAAATAAACCCAACCCCATTAATGCTCCATACTTAATCAGATATGGGACCTTATACATCTTTGTGGGCTTCTATATTCATTGTCTAAAGAAAATAGATTACAACAATTATTTGTCTTTGAATTTTGACAATGACATGAGCCCATTGACATAAATCAAACAAATGAACATCAATGCTAAATCAACACATGATTTTTATTTGCTTGGGCTAGTTATCAAATCCAAAAGCAACCAACTTCTTTGACCAATTACAAAATATTAGTGTTGCTTTACTTTTACTTCTTTATACCAATTATATTAAAAAGTAAATAATTTGAGTCTATTATATTTATTTATAATTTTTTCAATTCAATGCTTTTTTAACTATTAATACCAAGATATCAGAATGGTTATTGAGGGTATTTTGGCTATAATTTTTTTGGACTAACAACTAAAATTAAGAAAAAAATTAGTAAGTGTATATATGTGTGTGTTTATATATATATATATATATATAAAATATTTATGACGTCATCCGGTTCGACCCCGAATCGACCCCCGGTCGAACCCATTGACCCCTGACCCCTGAGCTCAGCCGGTTCGATATCCGGTCCGAGTCTGAAAACATAGATGATTAGTTGTGCTTTGCAATGTGGCATTGCTTGAAGTCTGGGAGAGCATAACTGATATTGTGGGGACTAGGCTTTTTAAGGATGGAGGGAAGGGACATACTACCTTAAATTGAGGGATCGATGGAGGGAAGGGACATACAACCTTAAATTGAGGTACGTAGTGCCACATGAGTATCAAGAATGATGTTGAGGTCTGAACTGTGATGTGGTTGGATGAAGAAAACATGATGGCACACGCAATCACTGAAAACAAACCCCAAATTATGTCAGAGCGGTGAAGAAGAGAAGAAGATGATTATACCAAACTTAAGGAAGGCACATCACCAGGATTACAATGCTGGAGAACGTGGAATTTTTTTTTTTTTTTTTAACTGTGGAAGTCCATGGTGGATCATTAATGGCATATTGGAATTTGGAACCATCCACTTCCAAAATCATATAGTTATCCTACCGATAATTAACTTATTTCAAATTTTTTAAAGCATTAGTTATTGTTTTTGAAGAAAATTTTTAACCGTTACAAGTCGTATTTATGGAAAGGTTTTGTAGCACCACATCCCCTGGAGTACAGTGTCAAATTTTTTTTTTTTCTTAATGAGGATTTTCTGCTGGTATATGTCAATCGATCGCTATGTTTGCCAGCCTGGGCAGGTGGAAAAGGTTAGGTAATTGTTAGCACAGATTCACATATGCGTTATCCAATAATTGTTTCTTTAGTGGATGGTGATAAAAAGTCCAATCCTAGCCAACCACTCTTAATAGCAAGACAACGAGAGTGTTACAATGCAAACTGTCCATTTGAAAGCATTGACTTCCTCAGACTAAGTTCACTATTGCTGCTGATTCTTTTACTGATTAAGAATAGTAAAGAACATGAGAATATGGTAAAACAAACAACATCATTTGCAAGTGTTAGTATGGCTATTCATTTGTCTTCGACGGAGTTTAGTAACAACTAACAAGCGTTATAAATTCATCCAAATTTAGTCAGCCAACTACTAATACTCTTTTTTAAGTCCGATTGCAGATTAAAGTTATAAAATGTAGTAAAGTTTATTTGATTAATAGAATGTATGTTTGCAATGTTCTTTGAGAATATGTAAATCGATTGGAAAAGTGGACAGACACATTTATTCGAATATTTACAGTATAACATCTTCCGTTATAAGTATTATAAAAAAATAAATAGTTAAAGGGAGAAAGTAAGTTTGGATCTTTGGACCCCAATTCACCTCTCGGTCTGTAGGATCTAATGATGAATGACATAATTTTCTCGAAGAAATGCACTTTGTTCTTTGTCCGAAAGGTAGATATACGAAATTGTCTCCCACCTCAAAATTGAGGAGTTAACGATTTTATGGTGGAGGTCATAATTTCTTTTACCCAATCTATATGTAATTGTTAGTGAGACTCCAAAACGTTTTTTTTTTTTTTTTTTTTTGCTCTTTTTTATGAGGTGCATTTAAAGTGTTGATTACCTTGTCAAAAAAGCAAAAGGAGATTCCCAAGTCATAAACGACGTAACGTAATACCGGCATAGAATAGAAGAGAGGATATAGCACAAGGTCTATAATTAAATGCCTAAGCCTAAACCTGAATGGCACATGGAATTGTGGTCTAATCTAACTCAGGAGGAATAAAAATGGATAGGCACCTGAAAGAAATATGAATAGTGCATGTATGCACATATAATCTTATATATATATATATATTTTTTGACAATTGGGAGAAAAGGAACGGAGAGACCACTTATTCAACCTTAATTGAAAAGAAAAATGAGAAGTAAACCTAGAATCATATATGTTTGATGGGTAAAGTGGCCTTTCATTTCAATATACAATATTTTATGTCTAAATTTTCTAAATTCTTAAATTAGTGATTCTATAATCTAATGATACACCATTTGATTAGATCATAGGAATAGAGGTTAAGATTAATTTCCTATGCAATTAATACTTTGAAGCGGCAGCAATTTGGACGGAATTTTCTCAATGTATTGCTCCAAGTAATTACTATTACCAGTCACTAACCCTACCTACGGATCTCTCTGTCCATAATAAACGCAAAAAGATTACTTACTAGCACACTTACAAGTATAACGTGGGTCAGCAACATTAGTATCTCCGAGCTCCAGCCCTGCTTATAGAAACAGAAATGAAAGTGGCGAGTGAGCGAGTTGGTGGCTGGCGGTCCAATTGAAAATGTCTTACACTATTATTATTATTCTTAGTGAATGTACACACACACACACACACACATATATATATATATATATATATTTCCCATTTAGAGATATGTTCAGATGATTAGCCTCATAGGCATACGTGCATACCCTTAGCATTATTAAAATTACTCGGCTGCAAGTGGAAGAGGGGAGCGTTTTTCTAACTTTCATACTCCATGGCCTTGCAATTCTTTCCCCCATCTCATACAAAGAGCAGTACGAGTGCCTAATTTTATTGAATTCCTTTTTTATCAATAAAGATGCACCAGTAATAAAGGAGAGTGTGCCATTTGACCTATATTAGATTGGATGGATTCAGATCTTTAGTAGAAATTGGAAAATTGTAATGCCCCCAAGTGCATTTTAGAAGGGGTGATGATGTCGGTGGTGGTGGTGGTGGTAATAGTGTTGGGGTTGATGAGTGGTGGTGGATGGGCCCAGAAAGAGGGGGTCCCTCTTGTTGTTCATGAACGCCAGCAGGCACCATGGAGAATCCACACTCTGTTCTCTGTGGAATGCCAGGACTACTTCGATTGGCAGACGGTGGGGCTTATGCACAGCTTCAAGAAGTCCCACCAGCCCGGTCCAATTACCAGGCTTCTTAGCTGCAGCGAACAAGAGAGGAAGACATACCGAGGGATGGACTTGGTTCCCACCTTGGAGGTCCCCTCCATGAGCAGACATCCCAAGACTGGTGATTGGTTCGTACCCTTTCTTACTTCCTACCTTTAATTTTTCCAATCTATCTTTATGATTTTCCTATCATGGTTTAAATCATCTTTTTCTACAATTCAGTTCCCTAGAATGTATAATGAATGTTGTTTTTGTCAGATGTTATAATTTTTCAAGCATGCCTGTGAAGATTTAAGAAACCAACCGTCAAGAGGATTTCGATTTGGTTGATGCACCTGGTTAATTTTCAAGATTTTAGTAATGCAAGTGGACGTAATGTCTTGTACTACGGGTGTTAATTCGTCCCACATCAAAAAAAACTTGTGAGGTAGTGTCACTGCACTTAAGTTTTATGCGTTAACCCTTAAGTCAGCAATTGCCTTTTGATTGATTAGTAGGATGTGCTTAGGTGATTGATTAGTAGGACGTGGTTAGGTGAGTGTTTTCTTGTGACTGTTAGTCTTAATTTAACTTGGTAGGTAATTATGCCTTTGGCCAAAAAGTCGACCAAAAAGTCGACGTAATGTCTTGTACTATTAAACTTAATCATAAAGGACGTAATGTCTTGTACTATTAAACTTAATCATAAAAGAAGATGCTGCTTGATTTTCTTATGTTTTCTTTTTTTGGATTTTCTTTGCTTTTGCTCTTCTCTTTACTTTATGTTTCAGTTGCTTCAGAGGTTCAGCATTTTTATTCTTCATTGATTAGCTCAGGACAAATGCCCCAATGATTGCTGTCTTTTCTCCTTATAGTTTCATGGGGAACAAATACTTGCTGGGGGTTAAGATAATTCATTACTTCCTTTTGTATTATTCTTGTCAACGGACTGATAATGGGAAAAGAATACACTTAACTGCTCTTCTTTCCTTGTTCTCTCACTTTGTTGGTTGATCTAGTTTTGCTCTCAAATTCTTAACAGAATTAGGTGCTTGTCTGCTAAAATTGAAAATTGATAGTACGGACTAAACACTAAAGATTGGTTTCCTAAAGCTTATTTCTTCTTTTGGCTTTTTTTTTTCCCTTTTGACCTGTAGGTATCCTGCAATTAACAAACCAGCTGGAATTGTCCATTGGCTTAAGCACAGTAACGATGCACAAAATGTTGATTGGGTTGTAATTTTAGATGCAGACATGATAATACGTGGTCCAATAATTCCATGGGAGCTTGGTGCTGAGAAGGGAAGACCAGTAGCTGCATATTATGGGTAAAACAAGTCACTCTTGTTGTCCAAGTGTTTGTCTTTCGTTTATTGTTTCTCAAGATTTGCTTAAAGCAGAAAGAAGTGGGGTGCTCAGTTAGCTATAGCATCTCATTTCAAACACTTTCCCTACTGAACCATGAAGCTATAGGCATAAACACTGATCAACAGCCTTGGTCGATTTTCTTTACTTTCTAATTTAATTAAAACACATTCCTAAATTCTTTTCATTTGGTACAAATAATTTATTGTTGACTGCTTTATTAGAAACTTTTATGGTTTTCTGTTTTACCACATCATATTTTTTTATTCAATGATATATATTTCCATCCTAGGTATTTGGTTGGTTGTGACAATATCCTTGCTAAATTACACACAAAGCATCCTGAACTTTGTGACAAGGTTGGCGGGCTTTTGGTCATGCACATAGATGATCTTCGAGCTTTGGCACCTATGTGGCTTTCAAAAACTGAAGAAGTACGAGAAGATATAGCTCATTGGGCAACCAATTATACTGGAGATATCTATGGTCAAGGGTGGATCAGTGAAATGTATGGATATTCATTTGGCGCTGCAGAGGTATATTCGCTTTGATGTTTTTGCCCATGCATTTCACCCTTTATTGAATGCTTAGTCCATATCTGTTGATGCCTGTGATTTGTTTCATTGTCAGGTTGGGCTTCGACACAAGATAAATGATCACCTGATGATCTATCCAGGCTATATTCCACAGGATGGTGTTGAGCCAATTCTCATGCACTACGGCTTGCCATTTAGTGTTGGGAACTGGTCATTTAGTAAATTAGATCACCACGAGGACAACATTGTTTATGATTGTGGTCGACTTTTTCCTGAGCCTCCATATCCAAGAGAGGTAATCCTGTGCTTGTTTAAAACAAATTTATGGATTTAAAGATCCAAGTTCCTGTTATGTGTTTTTCCATTTGTCACCTGAAGAGAACAGCAGTTCTCTCTCTCTCTCTTCCCCCCCCCCCCACCCCCTCTCTCTGTCTCTGTCTCTGTGTTTTCTTTTTTTTTTTTTTTTTCCCTTGCCTTCTTTATTCCATTGTTACTTATGTGCTAAACCACATTATAGGTTTGTGATCTAAAACTTGTTGGCTGATGCTTATGAGAAGGTGAATCTGTTAACTGCTGATTTCTTTTTGGCTACTTGATAGAGACAAGTGGCAACAAGACACTAAGGTTTATAGGAGACGGGGTAAAGGTGTTTCAAACTCAAACTCCCAAGCATTGATTTGGCATTCTTTGGAAGACAAGGAGCCGACTTGGGAGTTAGTTTAGGTGTCTTTATTTTAGTTTTATAAGTAGGGAATTTTATATTAAGTGTTTTAGGTGTTTTAAGATTTTAGTAGTTAAGGGTATTTTGGTAATTTGGCTGTTTTGCAGAAATTTCTGGTCTGAGTATTTTCTATTTTTGTGTCCTAGTTAATTTTAGGAAATAGTTTTTAGTTTGTTATTACCAATAGGATTAGGATTTGAAGGTTATTCCAATAGGGAATAGAAGATGAATCCTTGTCACAATAGGATTTGTCTTTGGAGTCTATAAATAGGTGTTTCTCCTACAAGAGAAAGAAGATTTCAGTCAATAAAAATTCCTGCAGATTTTTCAAGCTTATTTTAAGGATTGTGAGATACAATCTAGCCTTGGGTGTGATACCTAAAGGTGCCTAGGAGTGATTCCTAGAGTTTCCTAAATCTTCTTATCTTCAATCTTGAACTTCTAGCAGTTTATTGTTTATTTTATTGCTAATTTTCGTCCAACTTATTTCTACAAAGTTTCTGCCAATATCTTTCAAGTTTTAAGCTTCAAACAACTGCCTACAACCTTTTCCTACCAATAGCTTCTAGTGCTGCATCACTACTTCCTACACCTGAAATCTTAAATTATTTGACAAGTTATTGTGGAACAGAGAAACGGGTTGTAAGGCCCTTAATTCCTTCCAGATAATCACTGTAACATACCATGTTGACTAGTATAGTGATAAAAGCAGACAGAAGGCATCAGAACCAAAAATGTTATTTTGTTTCTGAGTCCAAATTAAGGTAGCTGGTCAAGTGCAGTTCTAGAAATATGCATATAAAGATTTGAAGACTCTTGGTCAAGTTCCATGGTGTATCAAAATAAATAAGGGTAGAAGTACTGATCTCCTACCTTGACAAGCAGGGATACACTTCTGACTTTTTCTCATTTTATCAAATTGAAATTTGGGGCAAGATACAATTTAGTATAATCATCAAAATTGTCTTGCTTCTTGAGCAATTGTTAGATTAACCATTTAATTAGATGTAAAGACACATACTACCATGCAAATTTTTTTTGAAAGTAAATGTGACAGTGTAATAATGTTTTATTACTTTCCATATACAGAGTGCCACTGGTCCTTGTGGTATTGTGAGTTATGTATTACACTGATTCCACATCCATTTCTTCCTTTAGTGGTTTTATTAAATCTATTTCTAGTGCTACTCCAAATGCATGTAGGTCTACGGTTTTGCAATTATCTCAAGCTGACTCAAATTGTTTTAAAAGCCAGGAATTATCTTTTGTAACATCAAAATGTTTAAGAGCGTTTTCTGTTTTTGTTCTACTGCTACTTAATTCTACATGAATAAGTCAAGAAACATGGAAACGGGAGACTTCTATTAGTGCTTTTTATTTGGGAAGATAAAACTCAATGTTAGGAAAGAACAGAAATTCAGAAACTAAACAAGGTTTTGCTTGGTGCATCCAGCACCAAAATATTTAAGTCAACTAACGATTTGGTAATAAACTAATAATCCCCCTTAATGTTTACCCTTTTGTTAGTATATAAAAGATTACACTTTTCTTTACTCAAAATATACTTGACAGGTCCAAAACTTTTTTAAATGCATTGAAATTGAATTGAAACAAAGCTCAACATTCAAACATGTTGCAAATGTTTTTGTCTTTGTGTGTGTGTGTGTGTGTTTTTTTTTTTTTTTTTTTTAACACTATTATGGCTTTAAAATTTTCTGCCATTTTTGGAGAATTAGCTAGTAATCTGTAGTGGACCACAAGTGGCTATTTTCAGCAACTTATGTGTGTCATATTCTATACCCTGTGCACTAAATATCCTAAAGAAAACTCGGTTGCAAAACCCACAACTAGTTTGCTGAAACCGACTCAAAGTCTGCAAAAAGAACTTGTCACATTCAACATGTATGAAATGAATGATAAAATTATCGTATTGCGTAGGTACATCAACTTGAAACTGCTCCTGATAAGAGGAGGGCACTATTTCTGAACATAGAATGCATCAATACCTTGAATGAAGGTCTTTTGTTACAGCATGCAGCCCATGGCTGTCCCAAACCAAAATGGTCAAAATATTTGAGCTTCTTAAGGAGCAAAGCATTTGCAGAACTTACTGGGCCAAAAATTTTGACTCCCAAAACTCTTGAAATGGTAGATGATGATCGTGCTCAAGCTGTTGACGAGCCTCATATTCAAGCTCTTGATGGGCCACACATTAAAGTTGTTGATGAGCCTGCAAAGCCACATCCTAAAATCCATACCATTTTCTCCACCGAATGTAATTCCTACTTTGATTGGCAAACTGTAGGCCTTGTGCACAGTTTCCACCTGAGTGGCCAGCCTGGAAATATAACAAGACTACTCAGCTGCACTGATGAAGATTTAAAACAATATAAAGGACACCATTTGGTTTCCACTCATTATGTTCCATCCATGAGTCGGCATCCATTAACAGGCGATTGGTAAAGTCTTCTGCTTTTACAAATTATAGACCAATAGTCAGTAAATTTTATCAAAATCACCCTGTCCTTACAGGCATTCCAGAACTACAAATGCGCTAGTTGCATTCATCTCATTGGTGGGCATGCATGTATAAATACAAAATAAAGACTTGAGATTTGTTTGTGTGGCGTCAGGTATCCAGCTATTAATAAACCTGCTGCAGTTCTTCATTGGCTTAATCATGTGAAGACAGATGCAGAATATATAGTAATCCTTGATGCTGACATGATCATGCGAGGACCAATCACACCATGGGAGTTCAAAGCTACGCGTGGTAGACCAGTTTCAACTCCCTATGGGTAAGGCACAGATACATACCCATCCTTTTGCCCTTGTTGTCTTTTGGTCTTGGAAATTTCTGAGAGTGTCTTATATGTTTAATGTTGGTGTCAGCTATCTGATTGGCTGCGATAATGAGCTTGCAGAGCTCCACACTCGCCATCCTGAAGCATGTGACAAGGTTGGAGGTGTGATCATTATGCATATTGATGATCTCGGGAAATTTGCACTACTGTGGCTCCACAAAACTGAGGAGGTCCGAGCTGACAGATCTCACTGGTCTAGAAACATTACTGGAGATGTCTATGAGTCTGGATGGATTAGTGAGATGTACGGTTACTCCTTTGGTGCAGCAGAGGTACCTCTTTCTTGACTTATAGAAATTGTGGTATTTCCTTTTGATTCCATTTTATGGCATTAGTATGGGAAAGATTGGAAGTTTTTCTAGTCTTCGAGTGTTCATCTTCTATGCTACCATGACAATTCTCGCTATAATGCATCATGTTGGAGAAATCATTTGAATGCTTTAATGAGGTATTTTGGTTAAACACTTCGATACGAGATTGCTTGAAGCTATGAGAATAGCATGTACTTATTTATATGTTATTGTTTCTTTTTCAGTTGAATCTAAGGCATCAGATAAGCAATGAGATTCTGATATACCCAGGTTATGTCCCTGTACCTGGGGTTAAGTATAGGGTATTCCACTATGGATTGGAATTTGGAGTTGGAAACTGGAGATTTGATAAAGCAAACTGGATTCATACCGATATGGTAAATAACTGTGGGGCTAAGTTTCCTGACCCTCCTGACCCATCTACACTTGACCATTCTGATGATGATTCACTGCAGCGTGACTTGCTTAGTATAGAGTGTGTAAAGACGCTGAATGAAGCTCTACGCCTGCACCATGAGAGAAGCAAATGCAACGTTTCTAGTCCCTTGCCCATTTCAAAACTGGATTCTAGTGAAATTACGATTTCAAGGAAGTTCGGAAAAGTTGAGGAGATCCGTAACTTGAGACATAAAACAACAAGAAGGAATGATTCTCAGGAGATATCTCCACCTGAAGAGCCAAGCCAAACGTTCAGCTCCATGAGGTTTTGGATAATGTCTTTATGGGCCTTTTCAATCTTGGGTTTTCTGGTCATTATGTCTGTGATGCTTTCAGGTCGTAAAGGACAGAAAAAAAGAGGCAAGGTTTATAAGCCCAAAAGAAGATCATTGTATTCAGGATTTTGGGACACGAACGGGCATGATAGGCACCTTCGAAGTGTTGAACTGTCATAGATTAAGATCCTAGAAGATGTCTATAATACGATGATTGGCTGATAAAGCGTGGGTTATCTAAAATCTAAGACACGAAGGAGGTGCAGTACAGCTTAACGTTTGTTGAAATGTAAATGGAGCTTCTTTTTCTCAGAGGAGGATTCTGGCTTTTCAGATGTTCATATCAGGTTTAACGGGCAAACGCGATAATTTCGTAAGGGAGCCTATGTTGAAATTGAATTGTTGAATAACGTTCTCTGCCTTCTGGATTTTGAGCTTCTCCACGAGTTTTGGTCAAATTATAATCTTAGAATGAGTTCACTTCAAACTGTAAAATTTCATAAACCAAAAAAAAAAAAAAAAGAAGAAGAAGAAGAAGAAGAAGAAGAAGAAAATCGGATTTTGGAGTTGAGCAAAGTATATGATAGGAGAAATACTGTGTAAAAATTTTTAGAAAGTTGTTGCATCATCCATATTTTTTCAGATATTGGCCTCTGTATTTGTTCGTTGCTGTAGTCTATTAACAGGTGTAATAGCTTTCTTTGTAGACCACTTTTTTATTACAATATTGCTATTGTTACATGTTCAGTTGGGCATTCGCGAAATACCTTTCTTGTGAAAATGGCTGGCTGCTGTTTGTCCGTTGACTTTTAGCATGGTTCTTCATTCATCGGATCAGATTGGGGACTACCTTATTGTTATGTATTGTAAAAATTTATTTTATGCATGACGTTGCGTATAGATTCTGAGTTAAAAAAAAAATTAAAAAACTTTCTTGCCTTCTTGAACAAAACACCGAAAAGACAAAAAAACAGAAGAATTTCAGGTTTGCGTTAAGAGAAAGAAAGCTGGTAAGAGCTCGAAAAGAGGAATAGATGTAAGCTGCCAAATTTGGCTATACTCCTGGTGTAGACTTTGGGCATTTAGACTATCATATTAATAGTAGTTGTGTTAAAGAGCGGTTCAAATTCTCTATCTAATTTTTTGTATTAAATTGTGTCCAATGTAAAATTACATTGTATCATTTGACAAGTTTTTAATTTAAAATGTGATTTTATGTAGTTTCACATCGATGCAACGTGATTTTAAATTAGATATAATTAAATGCATAATTAGATACCTAAATAAAAAATGACGTAATTTTTAAATTGGATATAATTAGATATCATTAAAAAAATTAGACAAAGAATCGAAACCCGTTAGAGAGATATAGTAATTTTGTGGTCATGTGGAACTTATTTTTGTCTTGTGAATATCAAAAGCTATTATTTTTCGATATAGTTAATGTTCAAGTAGAGTGTGGACTCAGCTTGTTTTTCTTTTAAGGATGGCTAGCTTGAGTTCATCTATTTGCACACTTTAATACAACACCACATGGAAACAATTTAGAGTATAATAATGTACAGAGTACCTAATGATCACATTAAGCAACTAATCAAACAAACATAGTAGTTCAATAATGCAAGCGACATCAAATTTCCTCCACCAAACACCAACCTTCATCGTCGCCTTCCACCTGTTCCCACGCAAAACCCACATCGCAGAAGCTCATTTTTTCGTCATCGTCAAAGTCATCGGCCAGCTCCTCGATTGCAACACTTGTTGATGCTATCCCAGAGTCAACTATCCATGCAGCATCAGCTGGACCTGGATGAGGAGATGGAGGGAGAGTAGTCATCGTAAACATCTTCATCATCATTATTGTCAATTTCATCTCCATCATCGCTATAATAATCATTAGCCAAGTGGTCCAAAATGCCCGTAGCCGAAAACCCGGTAAAGTTAAATCCTGGCCTTGCATCCACCACCCGCCAAGTAACTAATCTGTAATTTGTAACAACATCGCAAGATTTCAACTTTAGAGTACCTTTGGTCTTGTCCTTGGCTTTGTTCGCCGGATGGATGTGACAAGAAGCACACCTTGGGCGGCCGCACTTGCCCGTGAACTTGGAGTGGTTGGTGGGCTTTTGGGGTACCCTGGTAAAGGGCCCGGCCGTCGAGGGTGAACCGAAACTATTGGTCCGCTTTGGGTTCCAATTAGGTGAGGAAATGATGGGGTAGGTTTGGACCATGCCATGTTGGCGCCCCTCCCTCTTCATGGCCGCCTGCTTTGATGGATGTAGGCTAAATCTAAATGAATTAATGGATATGTGAATGTGACCTGAAAATTGGTGGTTTTTATGAATGGGGATGGTGATGGCGTGTCACCCACAACCTGCCTTTTATATTGTTAAGTTGAGATGAGTTGAGAGGTCTTTTCTTTGTTTGGAACTTAATAGTGGGAGGATTTTTTTTTTTTTTTGTTAATTGAAGTTGCGAAGAAGATGGTTGGAAAACTTGGGAAGGAAGGGGATTGCTTCGTCAACGGTATCAATAAGTGCAAGCCAAGATTTTAGGCAGTCCCACCGACAGTGACACCTCTTCTTGCATTTCTTTCATTTCTTTTATTTTTTTCCTTTTTTTGGGGGCTTTTGCTTTTGCTAATCAAGATTCGTTCTCTCTTGTTCTCCTTCAGAAAGTAAAGGGTTTTTATAAATGTTAGGAGAACACTACAATTTCGATTACTTTTTGATATTCTTGGATCCACCGACGAAAGAAACAATGGAAAAGAAAAGCAAACAATTAAAGAAACAATCATAACCAGCAAGCATGAGAATCTGCCGGTCACACGAGCGAATGAGCGAGGTGTTGCTGGTTCGTGTGCTTCCTAATTCCTATAGGCGTAATTATTGACAATGTTAAATGGTACAGGTTCTAATTTGCTTTCTTATAGAAAGCGCTAACGTTCGAAAAATAGAAAGCGCTACGCATCCTTGGGGAAAATTAAGGCAGTAAACGAATCAACTATTTCCGAACACAATTCTGCTCAACTCATAAAAACTTGAGTTTTACTTGTTTATTAAATAAGTATGAGTTTAAATTGAGAATAATCAGCTCGGCTCAACTAAATGCAACAGAGAGACATGCTGTTAAAATCTAGAGACACAAAACACGACTTACTGTATTTGTACTACGAGTCCAAAGAAAGAAATCCATGGTCATATGCCAGCTGCATGTTGACAATGCAAACATAAATGGAAGAGTGTGCACTGAAAATCAACAGGGCCCCGGCTTCCGTCTCAATTCTCAATTCGCATGTGAAGATAGCTTTTCGTGATCTTGCTTCCCTCTTGACCCCTTTCTTCAGGAATCAGAAATCTCTTAACCGCTAAGTTGCCTGTTACAACCTGACATTCAATGGACATTTGTCAGAAAAATTCATAAATGAAAAATCAATTCTGCTCTCAATTGATTTACATGGTAAATCGTGTGGTACTCAATTAGCATTCGTTAAAAATTTCACAGATGAAAAGTCATGTCTATACTCAATTGAAATCGAACAATAAAATATTATAGTAATTTGACAACAAGATAGTGTGTATAAAGATAATGGTAGTGTTTGTTAACACATTTATATCATCTTAACCATTTTAATATATGTATGAATTTATTTACATTTATTTCTGAATCGAATATAAGCATGAAAGTAACAATTATTTTGCTAATCGGAATGAGTTTGCTCGCTCACATTGTTGAAATTGTACGTATATACATACGAACCATCGACGACAAATGAAATCACAAGTCAAGATCAAGTAAGACCTGGAAAACTCAATAATCGGAGCCACATTATACAATTTTGATTTGGACTCGATCGATTTTCCCCTCCAAAGCCCCTGGGCTGTCATGGAATAGGGGCAGACAAAACCACATCTGATGGACACTCTGGCGAGGCCCAATAAGGGTCTTCAAATCCAATTAGTTATTTGTCTGGGACTGCCGAGTTGCATACCACAGCTGACGGCGGTGGCGAGAGAGCGAAGAGAAAAATGGCCGCTGCAGCTGCA
>JAMWEH010000379.1:0-32865 GCA_024721245.1 Mitragyna speciosa | reverse complement strand
AAACTTGGGAAAAAGATAATTGAGAGCTGGAATTTGAGATGTTATGTACTCCAAACTTTGGTCCCTCATTTCACTACAAGGGAATTGTTTGAGTATCTATGAAACTTTGGATCATGTATTACTACCAGCAATTTGCACGTAAGATTTTGATCTAATAGAACTTTATTCTTCATCATCATTTGTTGGTCTAATGCAAATTAGACGTCTCATAGGATAGCATAATAGGATGGACTAACCTTTGTTCTTGGTAGGAATGAAAATTATGTATTTGGCAGGGATTGAGCTGTGATTATTATACACTAAAGTAAACTCATTCACTAAGTGCTCTAAAAAGTATTGACTGCTTGTGGTTTCGTGTTTGATAATTTTTTAATATGAAACATATAATGCCACAATAAATTGAGATGCAACTATCAAAATGTGTATCTTTTAAAAAAAAAAATGATTTTCAGATGTTATCCATATCATGCAGATTAGAGGAGGTATTGTTGTATATGAAGTGCTAGGAAGTTTGTATCATAAAATTGTATTTGAGGTAGTGAAATGAGGGAGATTTTAGCCTTTGAAAATGACTAAGAAGAATGGCACGTTCTAATATGTGTCTTTTGTGGTCGGAAAGATGAATATTCTAATTTCAAATGCGATTCGTATTTTGGGTCCTACTCAAAAATCTTCAAGCTTTACCATCAATATGATGAATACTCCCTTTCTTGATGCTGAACTCTTGCTTTTATTTGTTTGTTCATCTTCAAAGAATGGCTGACCGTGTTGCCATTTGCCAAGGCAATTATTAGTTTTAAATCGTAGTTTATCTTGAGAAAGAAGGTGATGGTTGACACGAGTGTTCTTGTTTCTTTTCCAAGCCACAAATATAGCCATCAAAATTGTCAACCCATTTGTGCTTTCATACATTCGAGAATCAAATTCAAAACTAGTTGTGAACCCTTCTTCTAAATTTTCCGCCGTTCTGCATATAATATTTTAATAAACTAGGATATGGCAAGTGATTTGCGCGTTCAATAATTCTCTCAACAAATTGTATAATATAGGAAGTACAAAAGGCAAAAAGTGTATTGTTATTGTCTTTTAGTTTCTATTGTTTAATTAATTATCCCTTAGATATCAAATATTTAAAAAACTACATTAATCCTGGTTAATTATATGTTTGTTATGCAATGATAATGAAAATATTGGTTTTTTGTCCTTACAAGTACAAAGTCGACGATGGCTATGGAAAATGTTATGTTCTATTATTGCAATTTTCTTCTGCAAAAGCCATCGAAGTAGCAAAATACAATAATCTTTTCTTAATTTAGTAGCTAAATTCTGAGTCAATATATATACATTTTTTGGGTAACTATTCTAGGTTAGAGGTTCACATCTTCTTTTCTCTTTTTCATTATTCTTCATGTTTACTCCAATTATATTGGAAAATATATAAATAATTTCCAATAATATAGAAAAACATCTCAAAAAGTAATGATGGATTTTAATTTTTTATTTTGTTTTCAATGAGAAAATGGTTAAAATGCTTTAAATACCTAAACTTTTTGATAAAATTTGTTTTGATCCTTCAATTTTTACACAACCCTATGCAATTGTATCAAATAAGATTGTAATGCAATTGTATCTCTAGTTTAGATTTGCACATAATTTATTAGCTTATTTTGTTTCCCTAAATTACTTTTAATTCATCTATTTAGTTAATAATGTTCCTCATGTGCAGTGGGTGTAAATGTTGAGTATATGATGACTTCATTACGTGATTAATAAAATAATACAAAAATATATTAAGCCCGACCAACTTTATCACAAAATTTAGAAACTTTAATTGCTATATGTCCTACTACAAAGTAGATTCTGTGTATCAGTCATAACATCAATTTTAATATTGTGCAAATACGTTTAATTAGCTAAGTTGTATAAATTGTTTCGCTTGATTAACTAATAGTACACACTTCTTGCCATAATGTCTAATTATCATTTTCATTCTTATGATAACTTATGCTATTATGTGATATCTTAGATAAGGAATTCTTTAATTTTTCAGTTGTTATTTATTTAATTGGTTCTTTTGCAATTAAATTAATTAACTTGATTACCTCTCTTTCTAGAGTTATATTTGTCTGTGCATTTGTTCAATATTATGTCCCATCTTTATCTTTTAAATAATTATTAATGCAAATAAAGGAATTAAAATGTTAAAAAAGGAACTAAATCATTATATTGTCATATTAATTCACACCCTTACGAGGTGTGGACAGGACACCATTTTATTTGAACAAAAAGAAAGTAAGAATATTACCTCTATATATTTTCTCCATTGTGACACTGGCGGAATTAAGAGAGATTGTAAAAATCTCAAGATTGCAACAGTTTTGCTGATCTAATTCGAATTAACATGTAATAAATAATACGCCTAAAAAAGAAAGTAAAATTAAAAAATTTCATAGCATGGAAAAATAAAATAAAAAAGATTACATGTTAAAACGCCAAAAAATAAAGATTATACGTACTGTATACGTATGTGTATGTGCGTTTAATGTGTTAGAATATACAATATAATATACATTATTTGGTAAAAAATTGTTCCAAACATTCATATCTATACCCAATGTGTGATAATTGAAGTCTTTCATAAATCAGTCCATTAAGAATACTTGCAACATACAACCTGATACACATATCAGAACTAAGCCAGCATAAAGACAATGCACCAGAATAATAATGGAAGCATACATTAGTTTTGAAACCTGTTTACCCAAATAAGATTTGTGGATTCCAAATGTCGAGCATGACTTCTTTGGTCATAAATCCGTAGCAAATAAACATGTGGGCTGCTATGAATCAGGCTTCCAGATCATAGATGGAATCAACGTGAAAATCATAATCTAAGTTAAAGTTCTCGACTGGTTGAATTCGTTTAAATTATTGTGTAGCTAGGACCAACGACAATTAGCTATACATTCCACATTAGATCGGCAGACCTTGGTTTTTTGAAATTCGATAAAAGAGCAAAAGTCTCTCAAAAACCATTTTGAATCAAATCTGAGTCAAGACCCTGAGATGGCTGCAACCCATGGAAATTGGTTCGGGTTCATTGCTTTCTTTTGTTCAAAATTGGGTCGCAATTTCTCAATCAAATGAGCAAACATTGCTGCTTCTGTTAACCAGAAGAATTTGGATAAATCATGTAGGTGCCAGCTGGGAACTATGAGATTTTATGAAATCACCAACACACAACCACATCCTTGTTGTGATTCGAACAGTCCTTCTACTACTATTACTATTATTATTTTTAGTATTTTTTTTCCCTTAAGCAACAAGCCAGAGACCATACACGTACGGAATAATATGCATACTTTTTTACTTTAAGAAAACAAATTCTTTTGAACTATGCTCCGAAACAATCGTCCACAAGACAATATCATATATCAGTTTATTTTCGAACGAAATATATGTCCCCATTTTTAGTTATATTTTTAATGCTTGAACAGTACGAATTTGCCCTATCTTAATGGAAAGATTAAAAAAAATAATATACTATAACTTTAGGAGTCATAAATTTGAACCCAAACCTATGATATCCCATTGTTAAATATACGGATAATTAGTTTAGACTTGTAAACTATGGAAGACGGATTTAAAGTTTATCTTCTAGCCATCAATTGTAATTTTTTGAATATATATATATATATATATATATATATATCCTTATCACATTTATTCTAAGAAATTCTAAATATAAAGTTTAATATGTTTCTTACTCGTCCTTCTTTGGTATCTTGAATCTCTTAATTTATCAGTATATATTTATTTATGCAACAATTTGTCTTTAAATGACGGGGACATTATGTAGATAATAATAATAATCTGAAATATTTAATGTGGCCGTGAAAAGTGAAGAGGGAAGAAGTTGGTAAGTGCCTATAAACAAAAAACACGAATAGATGGGGGACATTATGTGCGAAACAATTACTAAACAAAATCACTTTTTTTTTTTTTTGAAGGGAAAAGGGGAGGATGAAAATGGACAATGGAATTGCTAATGTCAAACGTGATTCTTGAATTCTAAATTTCGAGGTGGGGTGAGAAGCCTAAGGAAAAGACAATAAGAACATACACAGAAGCAAACCTTAAACAGACCCAGAGAGCAAATTAATCATTAGATAATTTTTACCTCTCAAATCTTGTCAAATCGGTTCGACATCCTTCTTTTCCTCTCCTTAAATTTCAAGCATAGCCTTACGTCAGCATAATCTTAGCTCCTAATTTATAGACATCACATCGTTAAACTAAAAATTCATGCAATGGAATACAACTAGAGTTACAAGGTTTTTTTTTAATTTTTTTTAAAAAATCAATAGTAAAACTTCACTTACTCCTTAGTAATTCGAACCGGGACCGTAGATTTCAAGTAAAGACCTGTAGAGTTTGCAAGATTATTTGCAACTTTGATAGCGTAGTGTCCAGAATAAAATATTGATATCTGTGCGATAATGAAATCTTCAATTCAGTCCCCAGCGTTTTTCAGATAGTAATGTAGTTTTCTGATTTTGTCCCCACAATACCATAGTGTCGGTGACCAACTCTCTTTGAAGTTTGAACTACACATCACTCCCACCGTCCTCTCATTTTATTTGGCTCAGATTAGTACGTATTCCCTCTCTCTCAAATACACTACCTTTTTTAGCTCAAAATTTGTGAACACATACACACTTCTAACTTATGACTATAAATTCTGCACTGATGGAAAGCCCGAGGGTATCTAGCCAAGTTAGAGAAAAGGATCTCCCACAAGACATTCCATTGCTCGCTCAACTTGGGTGTCTGTATTGCATAGTACTATCGTTAATTATACACAGATATACACACAACACAACACACTCAAAACTCATATAAGTCCACATGCATATAAATATGAGGCTTGCCATTGGAATTGTAAGGCCATGTACTCTATTGGAAGGCACAATCCAGAGTCTCCCTCCCGAAGAAATCTGTGCCACCTTAAATTCTGTGAGCCAAAAAGGCACAAGTTTAAGAATTACAAACTCATTCAGCCCGCTTGGAAGCACCTCAATCCAATGCTTTGAGACAATCCGAGGTGACAAACTCCGTGACAAGTGGCTCGAATGTCAAGGGATCAAGAATTGGGAAGGTTTGCTTGATCCACTAGATGATGATCTAAGAAGGGAGATCCTACGGTACGGACAATTCGTGGAAGCAGCCTATCATTCCTTTGACTTTGACACGTCATCGCCTACGTATGCCATGTGTTGCTACCCCAAGGATTTAATGCTGACTCAATGCGGACTTGGCACAAGCGGGTACCGAGTCACCAAGAGCCTACACGCCACGTGTTCCGTCCGGGTGCCAAGTTGGATCCAGAGAACGCCAAACTGGGTGTCCACGCGGTCCAGCTGGATTGGCTACGTGGCAGTCTGTGATGACAAGGAAGAAATTGCAAGGTTGGGGCGCCGTGACGTGGTAATTTCCTATAGGGGCACTGCCACGTGTCTGGAATGGCTGGAAAACCTCCGTGCCACGTTGACTGGCCTCCCTGATGACATGGCACCCAAAGATTGTGATCCAATGGTGCTAAGTGGATTTTTAAGCTTGTACACCTCAGGCACGAAATCTCACCCAAGTTTGCAACAAACGGTGAAGGAAGAAATTGAACAGATACTCCATAAATACTGCGATGAGCCCTTGAGCATAACCATCACAGGACACAGTCTGGGAGCTGCATTGGCTACACTTACCGCATATGACATAACCAATACGTTTAGCAATGCACCCCTAGTCACTGTTGTTTCATTTGGGGGCCCAAGAGTGGGAGACAGAACCTTCAGAAAACAACTAGAAAGAAATGGTACCAAAGTACTCCGAATTGTAAATTCTGATGATCTCATCACAAAGGTGCCCGGATTCTTTGTCGACGATAATGACGTGGCGAAGAAAGGATCTGTACACTTGGCATCCAGACTGCCAGCATGGCTTCAAAAGAAGGTTAAAGATACACAATGGGTGTATGCTGAAATAGGTAAAGAGCTTAGACTGAGCAGCAGAGATTGCCCGCAACTTAGCAGAGGAGATATTGGAACATGCCACGATTTGAAGACATATCTCCATTTAATTAACAATTTTGTGAGCCCAACTCGTTCTTTCAGAGCTACCGCGAAAAGGGTTCTAGAGAGAACGCATGAAGAAAAACGACTCTTGTTAGTTGAACGTTAACGGATTTGTATAATTTTGTGGTGAAAATGTGTCATGGCCATGGGTTTGCATGGTAGGGATATGGCTTATGCAACAAGTGAGCCACCATTACAAATTTGAGGGGTGATTTTCGTTGATGCATTCCCCAGTATGGATGAGCTCATGATCTTTTACTTTCAGTATTTAGAATGGAAAATGATATCTACATACACTTTTTAGCTTTTTGCACACCCGTGAAGTGAAAATTTTGTACAAATCAATGGTTAAAAGGAAGTGTGAATACCATTTCTCATTTTAGAGTATGGTATATTAACTTATAGATTCAAGAGATTTTAATTTTTTTTTTTTTAATCAGCGAAAGACTTGCGTGCATGGCAATTCATCATGATCGATTAGCAAAACATGAATGCTTAATGTTGATGTTGTTTTGTGTCTGAATTTAGTAGTTATTTTGTGCCAATACGACATTGATAGTTATCTAAGCAATTAAAGGAGTTGATGCCTGCATGTTCAGCCCACAACAAATCTTATTCTGATTCTGGTGGACTTTGGATTGGAAAAATGACAATAACATTCAGACACTAACTTTACCTATAGAGCCAAGATGATTTGCATATATGAAAAAGTTGTTCGACTCGAAGAAAAATGTTTATATGGTTTCACGTGGAATATTCCCAAAGCGGTGGTGCTACGTGATTTGATACTTCCTAAATATTTTGCCGCATCAATTAGTGAACCCCGAATCTCTAATAGAAAATGCTTTAGTGATAAATATTTACTCCCTTCGTCCCATAAATATAAGTTCGCTTTTATTTTGTGTTTGTCCTGAATTATAAAATTATTCCTTTTTTAAAGAGCAATTATTTTGTTATTTTACTAACATACCTATATTTAATGTACATTGGAAAATTAAAGTAGTTTAAGTTCCAAGAATAATATAGTAATATGTGTATTTTATTTTGAATAAATTTTTTAAATATTAATAACGGGTATTTGAGGAAACTATGAACAAAAAATAATTATTATAATTACATTAACTAAATTCTTAATCCGTGTGAAAAAAAAAACAAACTTAACTTTATGGGACGAAAGGAGTATTAAAGAAGCAATAAATTTCGTACAAAGGTGATGACTTTTTATTAGAAGTTGATAACTTTTTAAGGAAATCAATTTTCTTGATAATTATGCTATTGAAGAATCACCGCAACATTGTTTATCCCTAATACAGACTCCTTGAACATAAAATATTATGTTAAATATGTGTAGTGTTCGAAAATGGGAGAAGCACTGCTGGGATGAAAGTTAGATCCATGCCCCAACAGTATGGTATGCTGCATGATTTTAATAATGGAATGGAAGACGAGAATTTTTCTGGAATGGATTGGATTTACAAACGGTGGATGAAAGAGTCAACAAGGGCATGCCCCAGCAGTGTGGTATGGTGCATGATTTTAATAATGGAATGAAAAACGGAGAATTTTTCCAGAATGAATCGGGTTCATGGGCGGTAGATGAAAGAGTTCAAGAAGGCCTTGTTGGCTCTTTCGTCCACCGTAGATCCGGTCCATGATAGAATGATTCGAAGACGGATGGTATACCATAAAACATGAACTGCTAGTAAAGTTCACGTTAGTGGGGAAAAAAACCAAAAAAAAAATAACACAAATAATATAATGAGTAAAAGCCATTTTTTTATAACATAAAGAAAAAAGTTGTGTGGACACAAAGAAAGGTAATTAGGTGTAATTTTAAAAAAAAATGGTAAAATTTATTAATAATATTTACTTAGAATTTAGTAGCACATTTCCGTAAGGAATTCTTAAAATTATCATTTATCGTTAAAAATTGGAGGAAAAGAAAAGAAAGAGAAACACGACAGTGGATGACGATAGCCACGAGGTGCATTTTCGATGTGATGCTAAATCGTATTGAGAAGTCTGCAATTGTTTGGAAGTATGAAGAAGTCTTCAGTTGTTGGAATGTGGAACGCAACATTGATAGATTTCCAATTTTGTTGGATAACGGATTCAATAATGGTTCTAAAGTCTAAGGTACAGAACTTCTTGTGATCGATTAATGCGAAAGATGAGAAAATGGTGATTTATATTTGTATTAGGACCACTTGCAGATTTTGAAAATTTTGAAATTTGTTGTCCTTTGAAAGTTGAGCTGCTCTTCCTTTTGGTTCTTGAATTGACCATCATGTCCAAACCAGGAAAGCATACCCGAAGTCAGAGAGTTAAAGCTATGACTGCTAACCAGCTTCTCTCTCTCTCTACACACACACGTTGCAATGCATATAGTACAAACTGATAACAACCTTACAAAGCCATCCTACGTACTCGGTGGCGTATTCATGTAAAAGCAAGAACTGGTCAAGGTACACCAACCAAAAAAAAAAACGCTAACTTCACAAAGGTTTGATATCTGTATACGCTGAGGTACCACCCTTTAAATGTCAAACTCAACGGCGATATATAGTTAGAAAAGTTCAGTTCATACAAATTAATTATATTATGATCGATGCCCTCATTCCTTTCTCTTGGATCCATATAAAGGATCGAAGTTTTCTACTTCTTTTGGTCACAATAGTAAGAATAAAAATGTGTGCTGACATATAATTAGAAAAATATTAAGTAACTATTATAAAAATATTAGTAAATCTAATAGTGTTATAGTACTACTAGAAATTAGAAATATAATAATAACTTGTTACTAGTTATAAAAGTGAAGAAAATGACAAGAGCAAAAGTCGAATATGCCAATGTTTTCTCTTTTTTTTTTTTTTCTTTTTCATCTATTTCATTTTTTGCATATGAGTTATAGGTTTGAGATTTGTCCCTCCACGTTGAAGGTCATAAAACCATAAATGTAGGTTGCATGAGTTTCATGAGTTATATGAACTAATGGGAAAATCATGAGATAGTAGGAGTTACAAGAAATAACGAAAAAAATATGAGGTAAATATGGATGAACATCAAGTAAATGATTCATAACGGTAACAACCCACAATTAACTTGTCAAATTAGGAATGATATATGGTATTGAAGATAGTAAAACTTGAACACAAGGCATTCTACTGCTAGAGATCCTAAACTCCTTTGGGCTGGTCGCGAGTTGGGGGGAGACGGTAATATATTCGGCCGGTTATGAGACCACGATAAGATAAATTTATCGTAACATTAGATTGGGCCAGTCATGCCTGCGCTCCCCAATTACTACGTGCGAATTAAAAACGAACGAGTGGAAAAACATAAAAGCTCCAAAACATTAGTAAAATCTTCAATGTAAAGAAAATCATTGTTGGATTTTTACTCTTTCATGAGATCCAACCGACTGACTAATAGGACGTCAAATGTAAAGCAGGCAGACAACTTGTGTTATATAATCAAAAATAGAAAGAGACTAGATAACTATATATAAAATCATAAGTATGATTGATTAATTTGGATTGATGCATGCTTTTAAATTGTTCTTTTAGGCACATCCCTCAACACTGCACAAAGCAAAAACCACATGCCCAGCGTGGGCGTTAAGGATAGATTGTCGACTGACGATTGATCAGATTTAATATTCGAATAAAACGTCAAACTAATGAAGTTAAAGTTGACAAAAAAAGATGGATCAAAAAGTACGAACTATTGAACATATTTAACCTTTGACCAAAAAAAAAAAAAAAGGATGGTCCGAAACAATTTTGTGAGCCACACAAACTGAATGGAGAGTGTGTGTTATAGATTGCATCCATATAAAAACTCGAGAATCTAACTCTCATTGTCTCAAAAGTCTTTACTGCCGAAAACAAATTCATCAAGTATTGTTCTTGCTAAAACGTGAATTGTTAACTAAACAGCATGTTGACGACTGCCTGACGTGCATGTTTAGTACACTTTGGATTCTCAGTGCCAATGTCAATGATAAGGAATTACTATCTTATATTTACACTTTAGTTTTTATCTGATTTATCTTAAGTGTGATAAGTGTGAATCCAATGCGGCAACTCTCTAACACTAACACTGGATTTGATATTGGGAAAATAACACAAAGGATCCAAGTTGTGTTTAGTAGTCCCATCATTTTCTCCAAAAAAAAAAAAAAGAATTCACTTTTTATTTTATTATGAGAAAAAATCATTTACAAGAAAAAAATGAGAAAAAAAATCAAAGGGAAAATTTATTTTTCTATTCAATTACCATCATTTTTTTCTCAAAAATCCAATACGAACAACCACAAATAAAAATGCCCTATCTCCACCCTATGTTAACACAAAACCAAAACACCCTAATCTCAATCTATGTAAATTACCAGACTATAATTCACCCAATAATAAGAGATTGAGGAATTATAATGTTGAAGGCCATTTCTAACTATATTATAATAAGAGTACGAATAAAGGGTCGAGTAGCTAGAGCTCTGTGACTCCACCCCAGAGGTCGGAGGTTCGAATCCCAACACCAATTCTCCATCCCCATTGTAATAGTGTAGAATTTATTAAAAAAATATTTATAAAAAAAAACTATCTTATAAAAAGATAGGGGGAGTCTTTATAACCCTTTTCTTCTGTCATGTGGCTATTTTTATGGTATATCCTTTTGCCACGTGACTTCTTTTACTTAATTGGTTGTTCCTTGGGTGTTGAGGTACTATTGTAATGAGATTTTAATAAGGGTTTAAAATATTTTATGATGGACCCATAAGGGCAAAGAGTGATATAAAGGTATTAAACATGTAAAAGCAAAATTAAAGCCCAGTTATTAAATGATAATTAATCAAATTAAGCCCAAGTTAAGTGACAGTTAATGTACGGGTTCTTATATTTTGTATTTCTTCTTCATCTTTCTTAACTATCTTTAGCTATGTCGTGGACAATACTGTAAAATGGATTTTGACATGTAATATTGGATTATTTTTGAGTCTATTTGATTCATGAACGGGATGAGATAGAATGATTCATCCTCATATTACAAATCCTAGCATAGGTCATCCCTAATTTAACAGTCTCAATTATTCAATGTTTAGTTGATACTAAATTTGATGGGATATCTTAAAACATTATGCCATTGTATGTTTTGCTAAAAACTGAATTTCATCTTACAAACTAAAATATCCAAAATTTGTCTTATGAAACAGATTTGTTCCATTTGTCATTCAAGCATTGGCCAACAACCTCTATAATTTCGGTTAAACACCCTAAAAAAAATACTATTTAGTAACAAAGTAATAAAAATAGCATCTTGAGGTTATCCCAAAAGTTGAAGGGGCAGTGTAGAATTAGCCTATAAATAATTATGACTAAAGCTCCACTGTTCCGCTAGATTTAAGGGAAATGTTCAAACACGTTTTTTTAACGATTTTTCAAATTTTACATGCACATTGATAAAAAAAAAATTAAAACTATTACAGTTATATTTTTTAAAAAGTATTCGGAAAAAATAATCATCCATGATGAAGTACTAATTTTTTGTGGATCCCGAGATGAACATATGTGAAGAAGAATGTATGAGAGATAATGCATGTATACTTGGGATCTGATGTAATTTTGGAGTTGCATCCTGTGTAATTGTACGCATTCAAGTGCATTTTGGAGTGTCAACTGGAAAATGTCCTACTTGTAGAATTGATTTTTTTTTAAAATTCCAGTTTATTATAATCAACTACTCAATACTGCTTAAAAAAAAAAAAAAACTCAATACTGCTTTCTCATCCAATCCAATTTTTATTCCCAAATACACCTTCATCAACTAATAATGTTAGTTTCTCATTTTAAGTTTTTAACCCTCATTTCATGGTCATTGAAGCACTACTATTGGACTACTGACCAAAAAAATCAAGTGGGCATTGAATGTTCCTTTTATTCTTTTTGGATCATTACGCCATTGGGTTGGGGTACAGTAGAATTCCACACATTCAATCAGAGGAGTTGGGCTGTACTCTCATGCTAGATACTTTATAGATTTCTAATGGGCTTTGTAAACGAGTGGGTCAGTTCTGGGAGCAGCCCAAACAGCTGACCTATGCCATTTTAGGGTGGGATCTTGCTTTCTTCTTCTGTCTTGGGGCTGTGGAAACATAAAGGTCATTTTTAATTAGTTGGTAACATTGGTAGACATAATGATTAAAAGAAGAAAGACTAATAATCAGAAAAAGTACATGATTTCCAAAGTGAATAGGGAAAAAAAGAAAAGAAGAAAAGAAAAGAGTAGTGTATATTTTTTTTCTTTCTCTTTCTTAAAAAGTGTAGTGTATATATGGTTCATATAAAATTTCTATTTATTATTCTTCATTTACTTTCTTTCATTTGAAGATAGCATAAAATCATATAATTATCAACTTATCTTTTCCTTTAATTACAGACCACTAAGTGATCATCATTTCATTGAACAATTTCCTTACCTAATGCACCATTAAAAGCGTACCCCAATCAATGATTACTAGAATTGTTGTCTTTGCTTTAGTAGAAAGTTCTTGCATTGTAATTGTTTATTTATCTTAAACAGGTCAAAAGAAACATGAGCGCATATTATAAATGTCAAAAAATTTTATGACGTACTCTTCCCATCATCTTTATGTATCTCACTAAATCTCTCACCCGAAAGAGCAAAATCAATAAATAAATAAATAAAATATTAATAAAATTTAAAAAAAAAAACCTAGGCAAAAAACAGTAGATGAAAGAAGAATAAATCCGTTTGAATAGTTATTTTTTGGGGTGTTTTTTAGAAGATATTACTCTAACAATTTTAAAGATTTTTCTCGATAAATATATTTGTGAGATAAAAAGTTAGTTGAAAAACGTATTTGAAGTTTTTAAAAAACATGTTTATAAAAAACAGAATCAAACAAATAGAGCCATTCCAACATAATGAAAATTTTCTTCTATGTACATCATAAGTACTCTATCACACGCAGTCAAATGACTATTAGGAGCTTAATGTCTTTTTAATATGTTCATTGTCAAGGAAAGAATTTTGATTTCTAGGGTTCTGAGAGTGGGTAATATTGATATGTGTGTAGTAAATTCACAAAATCTTATTTTAGGGGCTAAAATTTAAACAAGTATAACAAAGTATTATGTATGAATTATAATTATAATTAATATTTGATGTACAATAATAAAACTATGGTATTCAACTATTGCTAAATTTTTCTGGTAAGTAGAGATATACATCTATATGCGTGCACGCATGTGTATTTTACATATGTAATTTTTGCATGAGATAAATATTTTATGAAGTAATAATAAATGACCATTTTATATACTTTTTCTCTAATTAAGAAAATTTTGATGTTCAAGAATAGTGATTAAGAGATTAAAAATTTATCCTTATTTCTTTTGTTTCATATGATTAAGAACAACATATCTCTTGGTTTATTCAAATTACTTAATTTTATCTTGTATTGGATCCATCTCATATTATTTACACAAGTACTTAGGTTATTTGCTTCACTCAAATAATATGGGTGTATAATTTTTACCAAGTATATACTGAACTCAAATATTTTCCTGGCACGTGATTATCAAAATGAAATGCATAACTATCCATTAGTGTGTGCTACCATCATTTAATCTCATCAAATTTCTTGAGGGCGTCCAACACAAAAGTTGCAAGATTTTGTCGTCTCATCATTCACTATCTGGTCCCTTTCCACCTCAAGTCTCTTATGGCAGCTTCTGTTCCTGCTGCACCTGTTAATTCATGAATGTCGACTTTTACGAATCTATCATCATCACAGACATTTGATCAACTTTTCCTAACCATAATTTTATCATAAATTCTTTGACTGAGAATACTTCCTATTATCTTGCATGAATAGGATAGTTTACAAAGCAATTATCAGATCGGTTTGAAAGGCTAACATCAGAGATGTCACCTGAAATTTTCAATCAACTTAATTGATGATTTCCAATGACAGTTACACAGTCAGATTTATTTGGACTCATCAATCTGTTCTTTTAACTATTGTTTTCCCAATTCCTAAGAAAGACACCGCATTAGAGTAGATGCAACTGAAATAAACTACAATTTCTCTTGAAATTATGTACGTATATTTTTGTACCATTAACGTCAGTGGAAAGCTAGTAATATTATTTGGTATGGAATGTCTATATGTAGAATGGTATCGATCATTTTATCTATTGCATTTTGTAGAACGGTTATTGGCTTATTGCCAACTACCCAGCAGTAAGCATTCATTCCCAGATCCAAGATCACCATAATAAAATCATGGAATATGGCTCCTCTTACCACCCATCCCTCTTCCACTTGTACCTTAAGTAGCTTATATTTTTCACATGCATATCAGTGTCTGGCTAGAGCTCCTAGTTTATAGCCGGGCTTTGAGGGCGACATGCATATCCAACTTACTATGCAAGAACACATTGAATAATACTACTAGTAGCAGTGACAAGTGACAAATTTGTCCAAGAGTTGATTGCTTCAGGAACTAACCAAATATTCCCTGTTCTTCTTTTTTTTTTTTTTTTGAAGGCCCCTGTTCTTCTTTTTCTCTCCTTTTGTCCCATCTCTATTTTCTTTTTCCATCTTAGTAGGAAGATGACAATATCATCCATCTGGGTTGTTCTTTCGGTTCCGAGTTCTGACTGTTTTTGTTTTGATATTTGCACGATAGATCTGTCCTTTTCTTTTTCTTGATCTTAGTTTAGAAATTTCAAATTTCTCTTCAAAGAATACAAAGTAGACTTCTTGTGCCAGCAATTTGTCACATGCAATCAGACATTGCCGAACCAGTACATTTGATTCATGTATCGGATGGCCTTCCATTACCTTTTTAGGTGGAACTTTCACATTACTAATAAAATATTTGTCCCAACTTCTTTTTAGATGTTATATTTGATTGATACCCGGGCTCTGAGATAACAAATTGGTTCCACTGCTTGAAGCAAAAATGTCATCTTTGTCAAAGTATTTATGTAGACCTAGTTTGGAATGGTATCATAAAAAATGGTTGGAAAATATTTTCAATTCAAACAAACACACCCTTAATGTTCATTTTGTAGAAACATGGGTTGGGCATTGATAACTTTAATGTTTACAAATAAAAAAGAAAAAAAAAGAAAAAAATTACCTTTAAGAATTCGAGTTTAGAATTGTGTATTTTGATCAAGTAATTGTAGAATATGACCTTTCTTCCAATAGTAAGTATGCGTTATGTCAATTGCGTGATTGATTGGTTGAATATTAAATTAAGGCATGTGTATTTTTATACTTGACACAAACTACTCGTTTTATCATACTTTGCAATATGCATCGTTGAATATATTTTTTCAACATGCACACAATTTATGGAGGATATTTTGGACAAAAAAGTTGGTCAGTTTTAATCACAAATGGCCACATAGACACTTGCATTACGAGTTCTAATGTGCTTCACATTTCTAGAACGTGATAATTGTTTTTGTATGGCTTATTGTACTATTACCTTTACCCCACGTTTGGTACATAGTAATGGCTTGGAATGGAAAGCCTTTCCACCCAAAATAACATTCTACCTGGAATAGGTTGGAAAAAAAATTTCCATTCCATTGTTTGGTAATCAAAGTCAGAATGGAATGTCTATTTCCTTTCCAATGTTTAGTATAATCATATTGAGATGTCAGAATAAATAAAATATATATTGATTTGACTATTATGCCCTGAATTTTTTTAAAGTATAATTTTCTTTTGTGCGTGCACTATTATGTACCTAAAAGAAATTTTAATATTTTTAATTTAGTAATAATAATGTTCATATTATAAATAATTTAATTATATTAATTATTTATTTTTACAATATAAATAAATATTTTATTTTATTTTTTTACTTTTTGGTAGTATAACTAGCAATGTAGAAAAATGTGTAATAATAAAATAAACATATATTTTGTTACTTTTAATGATGCTAAATCTATTGGTATATATATTCGATAACCTAATTACAATTTGTAATATAAACAAAAATAGGTTGATAGATAAAAATACCAAAAATTAAGTCAACAATTAATATTTACATATGAAATTAATCAATTGGAACATATTAGGAAGAGATTGTTAATTGCTATAAAATTTCTTTGTGCAAGACTAAAAAATTCTACTGGTGAAGAAGGACAAGGAGGTTGAGAAATGCTTAAGTGGGTAGGATAATCATGATATCCCTTAATTTTAGGTTTCTAGGATGAAGTGAGAAAGGTCATTCCTTAGGTTTTGACGAGGAATGACATTTTCAGGAAAAAGTTGGAATAAGCATTCCTGGTGGAAAAGGGCTTTCCAACTTAAAGAACCCATACCAAACATGAGAATGGAATGGGTATGTTGGAAAGGCTTTTCCATTTCAGGCACAATGATACCATAATCCAAGATCTTAATGTGAATAATAGAAAATAAAGGTAAAAGATATTAGAATGGTTAGTCAAATAATTAAATTAGATTTAAATTAAATTAAGTGTTGATTAAAACTTTGACTTGTATAACTCAACTTGAGTTCAATTTAATAACAATAACATTTTAAATTTTGGATAATTAAACCAAATTTGGAAACAATTTAAACTTTGTCAACAAATAAATTAAGGTTCTCTTTTCAACAGTTTTTTTTACCTATTTTTTACTTTTGATTTTAAAATTTATTTTGTAATATTTTCAACTATTTTTTCTATTTTTAGATTTTTTAAGCTAAAAAAAAAAAGAGCAACTTTTCCTAAAATTAGTTTTCACAAAAATCAAAATCGATGGATAACAAACCCTGTAAAACCACTTAATTTTTTTTGTATTTCCGATTAAAAAATATTCTAATTTCTAAAAAGAGAAAAACATATGACTTGAAAAAGCAAAACTAGCTTGTTACCAAAAAAAGAAACAGCAAAATTAGCTATCTTTCCCCCCCAAAGTTGGGAAATAGAGCAAACAGGGCTGAAGCAAACCTCCGACCCAACTTTAACACCGCCCCGGATATCTTCCCACGATCTCTACAAATACTCTACCACTTTCACTCCTCAAAATCACAATTTTTTTATTTTTTATTTTTAAAACCAACTTTCACCAAACCCTAAAAACGACCATTTTTTACTCTCTCCAAATCCGAATTTTTGAAAAAAAAAAAAAACCCCTAAACTAGGAAGAAGATTATACTCTTAAATTAATTGTTTTGTTGATACTGATTGGGGTTCTTGGGAATTGAAATCGAAGGAGAAGATGGATATCGAGCAAAAGCAATCGGAGTACATCGATTGTTTTGTGAAACAAGCTTCGAATCAGAGGGGCTCCGTGCTTGCTTCCGTCATCGCCGAAGCAACGTCTCATCCTTACCTCTTCGCCTTCTCCGAGATTCTCTCCGTTCCTACTGTTCTCGAGGTTTGAATTCCTCCCAATATGCTAATACCTATTGAATTGTACGATCACTCACGTTTTTGTCATATCAAGTGATTTTTTTTAAATTTATTTTTTTGGTCAAAATTAGTAAATTTTGTTTAATTTGTGTATTTCATGGAATGGTGCGTTGAATGTAATTTTTGCAATGTGCTTGAAATAAATATGGTACCTTTTTTCTTTTGCCAATTTCAATGAAGTATTATTGTTCTCATCATTATCGTTTTCTGAAGAATTAGTACTAGTAGGGATGATATATTTGTAATTTAAAAATTATCAACTTTTTTCTTAATTTTTTTGGTATTTAGCAAGTATAAAGCTTAAAGGATATGTATTTATGGATATAGTGATAGACTTCGATAACATATACATTCTTTATCATATACGTGCTTATGCATGAATACAACGTGAATATTGATTTGGTGAGGCCGAGGAAGACAGCAACATAGGTCGCGTGTTTTCAGTTGAAGATGGGTTATATTGCATGGCCTTTTGGTCATGCTTCTGTGTGGGGTTTTAGAGAATTTGGGTTGGGGGGAGGGGTAATTTGTACAAAAGTGGTAAGTAATATTCCTGACTTGACGTGTTAGAATGATGCTTTTCTTTCTATGAAGACTATGGAATGAAAATGTATGAAAAGGGAACCTAAAGTCAGGCAATTTGTTGTTGATTTAAATATTCTTTCTGGTTTATGCTTGCTAGGATTGTAATGTAAATTTCGATCTTGTTTTTAGGCCAGGAGTATGCAAATTGAGGCGGAGAGATCATTCAAAATGAGAGGACACAATCATGTGTACATTCACGGGAAGCTAGAATTTATAATTAGGAATTAGGATACTTGGAATACGCTCAGTGTCATGATCCCGCAAAGATGAACAGAGCATAGAGTGAATATAAAAGGAAAATGGGAGATTTTATTCTTGTGATTTGGTAGAATAATGTGATGGTGAGAATCATGATATGTTTGGTTAGTATGAATTTCTTCCTTTTTAGTTCTAATAGAATCAGTTTGGGATCTTAACAACCAAAAACGGGAAGAGAACTCTTTTTCCAGATTTGTATAGTGGATAGATTTTCTTTTGAAAGATGGGATTTTTTATGTTAAGGAGTTTTCTTTTTAAATGAACTATAACATGCAAAGGGACATAAAACACGGAGAAGTAGAAGGAATCAAAAGAATTGCATTTTTAATTGAAAAACTGGCCTTGAAAAATAGTTATGTTTTAGGCTCTCTCTGACAAAAAAAAAAAAAAATCTTCCAGGATGCTAACTGCAATGAAGGTCTATCTTATCTGTAGTTATGTTAAAGGTCTCACCTCTTAGCTCCTCTGCTTCTTGCATCTTTATGCACTTTATTAGTTGCCTTGTCGAGGATGAAGTGCTGAATCGCTGATGACTGTATATCACTACTAAGCTTTTGACAAATTGTTATTTGTACAAGGCATGTAGTATGTAAGGAACCAGTTTGGGGTTGCTTGAACTCCCCTGTTTCTATAAATTTGTCCCCTCAAAAACTTACACAATTCTTCTAATGAACTTTCTGTTTTGCTGGTGTTGCACGCAGCTTCAGGGAACTGAGCACTCTGTGTATCTCGAATTGCTTCGGATGTTTGCCCATGGAACTTGGAGTGAATACAAGAGTAAGCACTTGTGATCATCTTGTACTTTGTTTTTCATCTTCTTGAGTTCTTATTCAGTATTATCCTGTCTTGGTCATCTGCCTCTTCAAGTTCCTATTTTTCTTGTAAATCTGAATGTTGTGTTACCTTCCATCACTATGTGGTTCTATTAATGCTGCTATCCAGAGAAATTTGGCATTTCAAGATGGCACTAACTGAACTGCATAAAATCTTTTGGAGTTGTGTGAGATGTTGGTTTCACCTGGCATGCAAGATAATTAGAACACAACTGAAATAATAGAGAAAGAGGGAAACAAATAAAGCATCAATGGTTCCTTGTTTGCTATTTAGTGTCAAAAGAGATTCCTTTGCTGATTAAATTGTCTACTGAAAGAACTCTCATTGTTGGAAGTTGAAAAAAAAATATTATTGGAATGCCTACTATATTGATTGGCATTTGGCAACTTGTTGAAAACTGCTGTTGGATTTCACAAATCTGTCATTTGTTTGTATGACCTGTTTGGAAAACTGGTTGAGTTGATATGCAGTTATCCAACATTCTAGCATCAACTAACATGCAGTTAGTTGATATGATTGTGTGCATGCATTTTGCAGGCTTTGCTAACCGGCTTCCACAGTTGGTGCCTGATCAAGTACTCAAATTAAAACAGCTCACGGTGCTTACTCTGGCTGAGACAAACAAGGTATATAGCCTCAAAGTTTTTTGAACTTGTCCTCTGGAATAAGCGAAAGAATATTGTTAGAGATTTTGATTAGTTGCATGGTTGGGTGAGGTTGTGCTCCGCTATTTTAAGCTGGCACAATATAATAAAAGTAGTGGTTGTTTATAACCTCCATGTCTTCTTTTTCATAGTTGCAATATGAACACTATTGCTATTGGATTTTGGAAGAGAAATGGTGAATTAACTTGTCCTTGTCAAAATATTGAAGCCAAAAGGGCCTTCATGTACACTTAGAACTCGTTGAATTACAGGATTTTGTCATGCAATAGAGGAATCTTTCTTTTTTGCCTTTTGTTATTTTTTGGTATTCTGAAGCTTATCATCCTTTGACATTGACTGATGTAGAAGCTTTTCATAAATATTTTATTATTCATTGAGTTCTCAGTCCTGCTTCTTGTATTCATTGTCTCTTTTGGTTTTTCTTATGCCCGAGGGAAGAAAGTTGGTGGAGGTGTTTTCATACCCTATTTGATATAGCTTAGAGAATAATATACAGCAGGTGTCATAAGCTGATCTTCTATGGAAAGTTCTGATATACCAGACCATAAATCGTTTTCTGTGCTATTTAATCCGTGTTGGACTTGTTGAACTTTATTGGTTCTATTTTTATTAAGAAACATAAATATGTCCTACGTTTCTGTATATTCTACATTTTTTGTTTCATGATTTGTATCAAAATAGTCTCTGATTGCTCCCTCACTCTCCCTCCCCACCTTTCTCTCTTTTTCTGATTACAGGTACTTCCATATGAGGTACTTATGCAGGAATTGGATGTTTCAAATGTGCGCGAACTTGAAGATTTCTTGATTAATGAGTGCATGTATGTGGTAAGTATACTGCTTTCAGTTCCTCATTATTTTGTAGTAAACAAGCAAGGAATTTTGGCATGTATAAAGTTGTTACTGATGCAGACTACATAATACTCGCTTAAAGGATTGATTTACCGTGTTTGGTGTTTGTCGTTCTGTAACCCTTTTCTTGGTAACTTCTGTTGTGAATAGGGTATTGTTAGGGGAAAGTTGGATCAGTTGCGGAGATGCTTTGAGGTTTGATGTGGCTTGAGTTTTATTATGTATTTTAACTTATCTTATGAGTAGGATTGGATGAATAATCTTATTGTTGGTTATGCAGGTTCAATTTGCAGCAGGGAGGGATCTCCGACCTGGTCAACTAGGGAATATGATACAGACATTAAATAATTGGTAATATTTTGTTTTAAGTTGGGTTGAGAATATTTGTTAGTATATGATTACTCTAGTGTTGCTTCCCTTTGCATTTTCGTATTTTTCAAGTTGAGGCTCATTGTACTATTTAATTCTCAATATTTCCACCCGGTAGAGGACTAGCTTCTCTGGTTTCTGGACTAAGAAGCACTTCCAATATGCCCAAATAATTATGTTGTTCCAGCTTCAAATTGCTCCTCTACCCAGGCCCCTAGCTAACCTTAAAATGGAGCTTATAAATAGTTCAAGAAAAGTCACTGCAAAGTTTTTTTTTTTTTTTTTGAAATTTTATACAAGTTTTACCTTAGCTCGCTCTTGAGAAAGATGCAGTAAGACTTACAGCCTATTAGGGGTATTGAAGTCAATACATTGTTTCTTTTCTTGTATTTTTTTATTGATAATTAGTTTCATGGTTTCTTGTAGTTTTAGGAATTAAGGATATTTTGGTAAAATATTTGTTTTTGGTACTTAAGCCACTCTTATTTTCTGGTGATTTAGTATTTAACTTACTTATCCTGATTTCTGTGGGCGAATTTTGGTTTACACATAGGTTTACTAGTCCTGCTTTTTTCTGAGTTGGTGTAAAAGTTTTAGTGCGTAAAGGTTTCTCTGGGAGACTTCTAGTATAGTCATTGTCTTCGGGTTTCTTCAAATTACTTTCAACTTGTGCAGTTTAATTGTGATTGTGAAACAGAAATAGACCCCACAAGTGGCACCACTCGTTTTATATCACTCGCAAAAACAAGAATCGACACATACTAGTAACTGCAATTGTAGGCAAGCCAATTTTTGCAGGCAACTTGTTTTCTCATTTATGACCAAGTTGCCTGTTTTTCATCTTTGGGTTTGGTTTGACTTCTCTTTTTGAGAACTTCAGAATTGGAGCCTGGGTTACTTGATGGATATTTTACTTTTTTTTTTTTAGAGAGTAACTAATGTTGGGATTTTGTAAAGCTTCTTGGTGTTGTTGATGTTGTACAGAGTTTACTGGTTGCTTTTCTTGGTTTTTGGGTTGTTTAGGTTGTGGAACTGTTGCCCATTTTTTTCATCTTTGGGTTTGATTTGACTTCATTTTTTGAGGACTTCAGAATTGGAGCCTGGTTACTTATTGGATATTTTTACTTTCTTAATTGAATAATATGTTGGAATTATGTAAACCTTGTCGGTGTTGTTGAAGTTATACTGAGTTTACTGGCTGCTTTACCTGACATGAAACATTGAAAGTATGCATTGGGTTGTTTATTGTGGAACTGTTTTGGTCAGCTTATTGGGATGTGACTGGCTGAGGTTGTGTTAGGTGAGAGCTTCTAAGCATGCTACTTATGATGGGATATTTTAATGGAGTTAGTTTACACTGCCTCTGTGATGATCTTATGAAGTTAAATGGCTTCAGTTTTCTTAAAACTACTCCTGTTATCCAATACCAAATATTCTCCACATTTGATTTGGCAGAATGTTTTATGAGAGAGTTTGAAAAAAAAAAAGAAAAAAAAAGAGCACATTAGAGATATATGATGCTTGTTGAACCATAAGCCATAAGTTGAATTTTATAATGTTAAAACATAATTATAGATCTGAGACATCTGTTTTAGGAAAATATTTATTAGTTTACTGCGTCAAAATAGAAATATCAACATGTAATTTGAAATTTCTAGATTAGCTATTATTTACTGGCATTAATGCATCAGGTGAAATGTTTTAACTTATAGAAGAATTTTTGTTGTAATGAAAACATAGGTTGGCTACATCAGACAATCTGCTTGTCTCAATTCAAGAGAAAATTAAATGGGCAGATACCATGAGTGAGTTGGACAAGAAGCATCGGAAAGAAGTAGAAGAAAGAGTGGAAGATGTAAAGAAGTCACTAACCCTCAAGGTCAGTTCATTGCAACTTAGCTCTAGTTACTGTTTTAACGGTTCCTTTCTAACTTATGCATATGCTTCCATTATATGATTTCTTTTAAAATAAACCACAAAGTGACATCATTTAATGTCACTAAATTTTTATTAAAGATGTCGTCAGAACTAAATCACACATATTAAGGAGAAAAAGGAAGAAAGCTAATTTGTTTATTTGCATGTATTGAACTTTATGGAAACTTTCCTGCTGAATTTTTTCAGAAATTGTTCTGTGATGGGAAGGAGATGTGAGTTGGTTTTTGCTTGTTTATCAATTTTCTCTTTGTTTGATTTCTACTCCTTTTTTTTCCCACATTAGATTCAGTTAACCTGTTGGATTTCAATGGAAAAGTAATGTACTTTGGCTTTTTTCTCGGATGCTTGTTTCCTTTTTTTTTTTTTTTTGAGAACAAACCTAAGAATGATTACACCTTTAAGGGTGCCTGGTGGTTAAATCTTACTTTGTCTTGCCCTGCTATCTTGAAAAAGTGACACATGTTTTAATTGGAAAATGCTGAATTACTGGAATTTTTAAGCACTGTCTCTTCAGAATGTATTTCCATGCACTGGGATATGTTTGTCGGATATGTTTGTCGATGTGTCTTACTTACGTTGTGGCAGAAGTTACAAACTGTAAGCAGGCCGACGTTGACTTTCGAGGGCATGAGGAGATCTACTCTGAATCTGGTGGAGTGATGGACTATGAGGAAGATCGAGGACGGCCCAAGAGGTAACTGTGGCTATGACTTTTGTAGTTTTAGTTGGTTTAGCCCTAAAATAGGTTTTTCTTTTGCTTCTTTGAAATTTTGGTTCCCATGTCCATGTGAGGCACTGACGGATGTGCCATCTGGTCATACAATGCCAGACTACTTTTCAAAATTTGTATTTACGGGAAAACATAGGTTACGGCTGGCCTTCAGAGATGGGGGGTGCAAATGGAGTTTGGTTGTATAATATCTGTTATTAACTGCTGTACATTGGATCAATTATTCTAATGTTTTTCCTCCCCCTGGGAAAATGAGCAGGAGGAGACATCCAATAGGGTGAGATAGATTCATTGGTTGTACTGGTCAGGTGACCAGCGAGCTTTTTGTTCATGGCTGAGCAGACACGTTCGATGCTTTGATGTTAGTGTTGCTCCTTTGAAAATGTATGGGCTAGTCATTTGGACCCAAATATTTGATGGCTTAGGTTGAACTGATATTTATCATCTTCATTTTGTGTTTATGAAAAAAAAAAAAAGGGTCAGATATGGTGATGCGGCTAAAAGTATTTGCAGGCATTGATTGCCTTTTGGTTTCAACCAAAGAGATATTTTGGTTGTGGTGGTGCCATGGGTTCCCCTATACAGTTGTGGAAGTAGATTCTGCGGCAAATGGATATAGCTAAGTCCAGGATATGAGAATTTGCTTTGTCATTCTCTTCGTAGATATTAAGAAAATTGATTAATGGATTGGCATTCACAAGCTTTCTTAAAATTTAATCATTCTTACGGTAGTATTACTCTTATCCTTGTCTTTTATGGTCGACTCTGTAGTTTTCCTTTTGCATCTTTTATCTTTTTGTGTGTGGTAATTTTGCTTTGGGGAAGCTGAGGTTACCGAGTATCAGCTCCTGTACGCGTCGACTACCGCTCGACATCGCTTTGACAAAGTGCCACAGATTAGGCACATGTTTACATGGGTCCAGATAGCCACATGAACCCGGTCCATTTAAAAAAATTCTCACAGATTACAGCTAACGTAACTACAGGAATTCAAGGTCAACAGTATAACATCTTGATTAGCTGGTTCTCAAACCTTTAGAAATACTTAATCTCAGACACGCAATAACGGGTACAGATTGCAATTTGCTGAAGAACCGTTGATTCCTTTCCTCCCTATTGGCTTCCGTTTTAGTTGATGCTGCACCCACAGAAAACGAAGAGGTTGAGCATCGAAGGTTAGACAAGTAGAACGGTAATGCACGTGAGAAGTCGTTAACAATAATTTGGAGGAGACAAGAAAAAACACCTATTCTCGATCTGTTGATTCGTGCCAAAAAAGGTATATTGTGCAAGAGAAAATTACAGGAAAATAAAATAAAATATAATAAAGAAACTCACATATTACAATTGATGTTTTGGGAGACAGGGACATCGATCTGCACACCACACTTCTTTGGCAGGGTTCGGGCTGCATCATCCTTCAAATTTGAATAGCGATTGGCAGCTTCCTTCACGCAGCTGCACACTTGCCTCTTGTCCATGGTGTTTTGAGCCAAGTCCTTTAAGCTTCTCACACCATTACAACAAGCAGGTCCTGGTTCAACATCATGTGTAAGATACCGTATGCATGGGGATAATAACGAGTCCACTTGATCACAGGTCATGGCATGCCCTGGCTGAACCATAAATTGAAGTATGGCAACCACAAAAAAGACTGATAAAAGTAAGCTTTTTATCATCTTTTATATAGGATGGGAATGTCAGAATTCTTTTTACTTGATCACTTTGATTATAGGATTCACAAGATCAGCTACCATATATATAGCATTATGTTATGTTTGTTCTATGAGACGAGCATCCATTGTTGCTGCTGTTTAGACCGTTACACACTCTTTAGACTTCTTTGCTTCGGAAAGTCACTTGCTTACCTATATAGCCAAAAGTATGATGAGCGTCCATTTGTACAAAATTTGGCACTTTTACTCCTAACAGAAATTAGTTTATGCACGCATTTTCAAGGTACCAGACCCTAATTAATGCTATATATACATACTTTCTTCAATGGAATAGTATTGTGACAATGTACTCTTATGCTACCCACTTTCATATGGTCCTAATATGAGAAAATTGAAAGTTTGAAAAGCATATAGTTTGTTTATAGAATCTGAAATAAAACCTGAATAGAACGCAAAAATTTCAAACGATTAATACAAATTGGAAGCAAATTTCGCTAATTGAGATGAAATAATCAAAGTCTTAACCACATTAACATGGCTAATTATAATTGTCTTATGCAAACTACAGAGAGAAATGCATTATTCTTTTTTTTTTCATGACTAGTGAAGAAGAAAGGATAAAGGTGAATACAAACGTATTTAGGAATTGTTTAAACTAAATTGAAATAAGTTATATCCAAATAAAGCTAGATTTGTTAGTCAACCAATTCAAAAGGAATAATATGAAGGGCCAATATTTGTCAAAGAATAAAATAATGAAGTTCAAAGAATAATTTTACCTTATCACGAGTCGGATGAGAAAGGATTGACTTGTGATTGGAGTATGGAGCGTTCATATTATCAAAATATATTCAACTTTATGCAACCAATATTTGAATTGACCATTTCTAATTTCCTATATACAATTATACATACCGCAGGAGCTGCTATTTAAAAATTTGAAAGATTCCTTTTTTTAATTAAACGTACGTCATCTTGTCGCTGCGTACTTACGAGAAATGAGGAAGCATAATTTTATATTAAATAAAGGTTGATGAAGTCATTATCAGTAGTTACTATTTAGCATGGATGAGATTAGGACAAGGAGGAGAATTTGTGACATTTTTATTATCTTAATTAAATGGATTGGATGTAACAAACAAATTATATGGATTAGATAACTGAGGGTTTGGAATACCGGCGGTTTAGGGCAAAGCACTGTATGCTTTGATATCTGGATGTTTATTGTTTAGCAAAAAATTAAATCAAACAAGTTCAGACATATGCTAAAATTTTAATAGTTTCTGTTTTGTTTTTTATTTTTCGTGCTCTATCTATACAAATGTGCGTGTAGGGAAACCAATAATTCATAATAAACTAGTAGTGAATTTTTTTTTTTTTGTTTAATGACAAAAAACAAACTGCATTTTATATGTGGACATTTATTTAACTGAAATTTGCATCTTTGCCTTGTTTGTGTTTGGTTGTTTCCTAAACTTAATTTTGTAAGTCCATTTTGATCTCTAACTAACATTTTATTATGCTTAAAAATAATACAAGCAAATGAAATAACCAATATAGAATATTAGTATGGTAACTAAATTAGATGCTACCATTTGAAGAAATCGAGAATGAAAGAAACATCAAATATCATTGACAAATAACTTGATTACAAGTAACAATCATTCTTTTCTTGAGGTAATCATATTTGACAAAAAAAGGAACATAATCAAAGTATGATACCTCAAAAATTACCACATAATTAGAGAACAACATCTAAATAAACCTAAAATTTTTCCTTCTTTTGATTATCAATTTGTGTTGAAACAGATGAATATGAAGGATCCCACGAACGCATTCTTGGATTCACCCTTACTGACTGTAAAATCTTACTAGAACCAATCAAGTGAGGAAAATTAAGCTTAGCTTTTGCGCCACGCATTTCAAAAGCTGCTTGGTCATAAGCCATTGCCGCATCCTCAGATGTCTCATATGTTCCCAGCCAAATTCTTGATCCTTTCTTCTTGGGATCCCTTATCTCCGCCGCGAACTTCCCCCAGGGCCTCCGTCTAACGCCTTTATATTGGGTCCACTCCGTTGGCGCTTGTCTTCTACGCGCCACCCCCAACTCTTTTTGACCTCCTCCTGCTGGTCCAGTTTATTGCATTGTGTCTCTGAAGTGTTACTCGTACTAGTAGTACATGTATGGGTATTTGACATCATTTCTCCCCAACTTTCTGTCAAATCTGATCTGCTAAAACATGGGCTTGGATTATTGTCAATCTCTGGATTGTAATAATCCACTTCTGAAAAAATATCAGAGAAGTCATAATCATTCAGAAGATGATTTTCTATGAATGCTAGAAGGGCTAGGTCTGAATCCATTGTGGTTTCTTGGTTTAGTATATCTGAATCTAGATTTTTGGTGGGTTTTGAGGCTTTTGATCAGTTCTGATTAGTATTGAATTTTGATGAAGAAGTCTATCTGCCACTGCTATATATATGGATCAGAGTATAATTAAACTTCAATCATGCGCAACAATTAAGTCTATATCTTTTTGGTTTTGGTATTGGTTAATGACTTGTTTGTGCATTTTTGTTTCAATCTAGAACGTTGTTTTTGTACTCTAACAGACTTTTGAGAAAGTCCAATTAATCACATGCGTATTGCGTAGAGAGGATATTATTCTTTTACAACATTTTGTCCTTCTCAAAATAATTTTATACTTGCCATATTTCCAATATGAGTATATATTACGCTTAAATAAGCTTCCTGGAAAGAGATGGATGACCTAGCAATATAATTAAAACATCAATGGAGATCATCCTTCACCATAATAGACTTGATTCGATGAGTTAAAATAATTATACTTTCCTAAAGGCTCTGTCCCCTTTATGGCTTATTCTATATTTTTATACCCATTTTTTGATACCTTTATTCTTGGGGTACTACTCGCGGGTATGGCCCTTTTGATTTGAAACCATGAAAAATGCTAAACGAACATTGCCGGGGTTGTATTTTTTCTCAAAAAAGAAAAAATTAAGAATAAAGATTATAAGATAGGGCATATAGAAGTTGTTATTTTCTCCCTTTCTCTTCACATAAATCAAGGAAACCTAATTTGTTTCAGGGATGATGGAATTAAGGGTCCCAAAGTATGGACCAATTTGGATCTGCAAATCTTATGGAAATCATATTTGATCCCTTAAGTTCCAAATTGGGCAAATAGTGAATAATTGATGGAAACTGACTACTAATGGAACAAAAAACTTTGGGCACATGTGGATATTAACTCAGTAATGGAAACCTGCTAAGGGTTGAAAACTGAAAATATTCAATGGTAGTCATTTGGTATATCGGCTGTTACTGATTAGGTATAAAGAAATGGATGCTTCGATGTTTATACATAAAAAAGTTAGAAGAAATACAAGCTTTGATAATGCTAAGAGACGTTATTCTTTGTTCTTTTTTCTTTTCTTGGGTGCTTGAAGGAAGTATGACATCAGTGTAGGACAAATAGCATTTTGCAATAATGCAGAGTAATAATTACATTAGAAGCGTCACATTGGCTTGTTTTATGGTTTATGAAAGCAAATTATTAATTAATTTGGACACAGTTGCAAGAATGCCCCCAAAACTTCAGCCTCTGTTTCATTTTGTCCCACAAATTTATGTTCTTAATATTTTGTAATCTTAGACTTTTTTTGTCATATTTCAGAATACCATACAATTTTATGGTGGACAAGAATATGTGATGCACATGATTTTATAAGGATGAATTTGTCAAATACTATTTCTCTCTTCCATTCCATTTTCAGTTTCCATTTTCTTTTGTTCCTCCGTGCATAATAGCCCTAGTTGAGGTATACAGTAGATCATAGGTTTCATCATTGACGTCACCGATAATCAAAATAGTTTGAAAATGTTCAACATCTCTTCTTAGCCACATAACTTTAAGGCGCACCTTTCTCACATATTTTTAACAATACCATATGGTCTCCTAATCTCACATTAACTACCTAAGATACTTTTAATTCTTCATTTTCCCCCCTTACATATTTTCTTTTTCTTCTCTCCTTTCTCATTTTAAACTCTTAGAATAGGTCAGGAGTAGCCTCTCTGGATAATGATTATACTTTGACTAAAGTGAAATCAATATTTTCCATGAGAAAACTGATAATATATATGTTCCCATTTGAAGAAAAATGAACAAACAACGAAACAATATCATTGATAAATAGCCCTAACAACAATTGATTTTGTCAGAGGTTATCACATTTGAAAAAAGGGTGAAATAATCAATTATGATACCTCAAGACAAAAAAAAAAAAAAAAAAAAAAGCTATTACTCTCCTTAATTTGTACCATATAGTGCCCATCAAACAACTTCCAATTAAGCCATATAAAACCCCTCAATTTTTCCCCTTCTTTTGATTACTCTTTTCAACAGAAAAGGATGGAAATGTAGGCTCCAAAGAACGCTTTCTTGGATTCACTCTCACTGGCTGCAAAGTATTATTAGAACCAATCAAGTGAGGAAAATTAAGCTTAGCTTTTGCCCCACGCATTTCAAAAGCTGCTTGGTCATAAGCCAATGCGGCATCCTCAGGTGTCTCATATGTCCCCAGCCAAATTCTTGATCCTCTCTTCTTGGGATCCCTCATCTCAGCAGCGAACTTCCCCCACGGCCTCCGCCTAACGCCTTTATACCGCATCCACTCTGTTGGCGCTTGTCTTCCACGCGCCACCACCAACTCTTGGTTGACCTCCTCTTGCTTGTCCAACTTATTGCATTGTGTCTCTGAAGAATTACTCGTACTAGTAGTGTATGTACTTGACATTATTTCTTCCCAACTTTCTGTCAAATCTGAGCTGCTAAAACACGGGCTTGGGTGGCTGTAAGCCTGTGGAGTATAAGAATCCATTTCTGAAAAAATATCTGAGAAGTCAGAATCTTTTAGAAGATGGTTTTCTATGAATGCTAGGAGGGCTAGGTCTGAATCCATGTTGGTGCTTCGAACATCATATTTTCTGAAATCTGAGCTAAGATTTTTTTGTATGTTTTGAGGCTTTTGTGTAACTGAGGTCTGAGTGCTTTGGATGGTGAAGATTATGGTGCAACTGCGTTATACATATATAGGCATAGGAGAATAATATTATACTCTCATCGCGTTGTGATAATGGCCTTTTTTTGGCTATATATTTGGAAGGTAATGTCTTATTTGTATGTCTTTTTTTTTTTTCACTCCACGACAATGTTATCGTGTTTTAGTAACTTCTATGAAGGTTCAATTAATCACATGTTTGGTTGGGATATTAATTGTTTACTAAAACTGTTTTCTGTAAAAAAAAAAAAAAATGGATTCATTGTCACATGTTTATATAATTATATTAACAATAAAGCAAGCTTCCTGGAAAGACATGATGACGTAGAAAACCAATTGCAACAATAATGGAAACCCACAAGGATGTAGATCACCAACACAGACTTGATTCAAAAGGGATAAAATATTAAGCTTTACTCGATTGCCCTGTCCCATTCATGGCTTTTTCTCGATGTACTTAAGTACGACCCTTTGGATCTAATGCCATTAGCAAACTACATGAACTCTGCTGATGTTGTAGTCCAATGGTCTTGTACTGGAAGTCTTTAAAATCAAAGGGTGGGAAAGATAAAATAGGCATAGAAGTGGCAATTCCAAAGCCATAAAACAATAGAAAAAGAAATTTTTATTTTTGTTAGGGTTAATTGCATTTTTAGTACCAAAAGTTTGGATGTTTTTGAATAGTTCTCAAGTTTTTCCAAAAAAAACACTAATCACTTAAACTTTGAAATTCTATGAACCCAAGGATAATTTATTGAAATTGGTTAATCAAAAGTTGCAGGAAATATGCCACAACTTTGATATGCATTATGTATTATTGTTTTGGATGATTATGAATAGTGTGTTATGGAGTGAATAGATGTATTATATGTATGCATATTATGTAATTGCCCAATCTAGTGAGAAAGGAGTGGAATTACTTATTGAATATATTGGTTACTCACCCTACCTATGTTATTTATTTTGCTGGTGCTTTTCGTATGAATTAGACGAAAGGGAATTTTAGTGCCCCACATTAGAAAAGTCAAGTATCTTAGACCAATGTGTAAGTTAAACCTAAGCACTCAAGTTTAGAATATCCATTTTGGGTTAGTGAAGACGGAGCCCAAATAATTGGATTTTGCTGCTGAGGACTATGGGACTCTGATCATGCGCAGGGCCTGCAGACACAGGGCATAACAAAATGGTATCAAAACGAATTTCGTGTGATCTCTGCACGGGGTGAGACTGACCTTATAGTATTAGATTGAACTATGTAAGGAAGTGAATGAACTAAGTATGCATGCATGTCCAACACAATTGAACGGATAATTCGGATCACACATGTATGGATTGGGCTTAGCAAGGACCCAAAGTCTAATAAGGAGAGTGAATATAATATCTCATTCCACATTGAAAAAATCAAGTGACTTAAACTAATGTATAAGTTGAGCCTAAGCGCACAATCTAAATCACACATGTATGGAATGGGCTTTGCGAGGATGTAAAGTCTAACAAGGAAGAGTGAATGTAATATCCCATCCCACACTTGAAAATTCAAGTAATTCAGACCAATGTATAATTTAAGCCTAAACACTTAAGTTCAACTTAATATATCTATTTTGGGCTAGCAAGAACGATGCCCCCGAATAGTTGGACTAGTCCAACTTAAGATATCTATTTTGGACTAATAAGGACGAAACCCAAATAGTTGGACTTAGTTACTGAGTACATTGGTTGTGCGCTGCTGGGCGGGCATGACACCATATGTGGATATTAACTCAGTAATGGAAACCTTCTAAGGGTTGAAAACTGAAATATTCAATGGTAGTAAGGTACATCGGCTGTTAACTATTAGGTATAAAGAAATGGATGCTTAGATAGATGTTTATTTATCACCAAATACATAAAAAATAAAAAAATTTAGAGGAAAAACAAGAATGAATGATGCTAAAATACGTTATTCACTTTTCTTTTTTCCTTTTCGGGTGCTTGAATATGACGTCAGTGTAGGACAATAGCATATAGCAATAATACAGAATACTGATTAAATTAATAGCGTTACATTGGTTTGTTTCATAGTTTATGAAAGAAAATTATTAATTAATTTGGACAAAGTTGCAAGAATTCTCCTAAACTTCGGCTTCTATTTCCTTATGTCCCATAAATTTAAGTTCTTAACAATTCCATAAGATCTTCTAATCTCACATTAACTACCTAAAATACTTTTCTTCTTTTTTCCTGTAAAGCGTGAAGCTTTGCTTTGGAATTTTCCACTTATATTTTGCTTTTTCGTCTT